>RXPK01002091.1:0-125772 GCA_004143645.1 Protaetia brevitarsis
TCTCATAATTATTGTAGGTAATTAGAATTAATTGGAATTAGAATAACATTGATAAATTTATTTATTAATAATATTCTATCTAATTATTATGGCTGATTTAAGAATGCGTAAGCATAAAGAAATTTGAATTTATCTTGGTTGTAAAAATCTAACAAGATATGAGCTGGAAGTGGGTAACTAACATGTTTAATACTAAATATCTTGATCGTCCTACTACGCAATCGACAGTTAGCAAAATCAAAAACAAATTCAGCGAGATCGGAGATGTTAACGGTAATTCAAAAAGCGATCATTCAGAAATAAATGCAGATAAAAAATTGAACATTTTTTTACAAATAAAAGAAAATCTCCACTGTTCTTCTAAAAAATTAGTAGCGGGTAATACGTGGTAAATTACTACATTTAATAGGAAAAGATTTCGCGCTTAGTTTGGGCAGCAGATAATGATTTTTAAACAACATGACATAAAACCTATCTTTAAATCTAAGAGTACCATTAATAACTTATTATGAAACAATAAAGATAAAATTAGGAAACTTGATAAAAAATGAAAAACGGTGCTTACGAAATTAAATGTAAAGACTGTAACCATATTAATATAAGAGAAACAGGTAGAAAACTTGAGAACAGACTTAAAGAACACAATACACTTCTAACATACACCAACATATAATTAACACAAGGCATCGCAGTATTTGTGAGGTTGACATAATTGTAATTCATACTTGTAATAAAGGCATTACGCTTAAACTACTAGAGGCATACGAGATTGAAAAGCACTCGAGGGAACACAATATAAAGTTAATGAACGAACAAATTAATTATAACATTAAACTTATCTTCTCATATTTACAATTTTGATTAAATTTATTTTCTCATTTAAAACCCCTCGTTTGTTTATTCACTTTTTCGTTAAACTTTGTAAAAACTTGTTTACTTGATTTTTATTCTACAAAATACCGAAAATGTTGTACTAGGAGGTACATCTAGAGTGTTTATATAAACTGTTTCAGTCCCTTTGTATAGATAATATGGCAGCGATTTAATTCAGATAATATAGGTATACATTAGTTACCTCATCTCGCGAGGATTGTCCTCGATTTGAGACGGTGTCCTCTTGTTCTCCTTTGACAAGAGAAATCCTCGCAAGGACTCCTTTATGTAGAACCAAAAAAAGTGATTATTTTAGGGATATGAATAAGATAGATAATATACAAAACGAAATGAATGTTGGGACCTAAAAAAAAAGGTCCCACTACTGAATGAATGAGAGGAATGATTAATCATTTCATTGTGCTCCTAATTTTAGCCTGATAGTCAGTAATTGAAGATTTATGTGTGCTCATAATGTTTATAGTTGTTCCTTGCGTTCTCAATATAATTTGCCAAAGAAGCATAGAGGTTTTAAGTTACACATATATCAATATCAATAGACTGCACTTGTTTAGTGGTCACCTTAAACTTTTTAAGAATTTCTACCCATACTGTTGTCATGATAGCTGTTGCTAAGCTCTGTAGTTGCCGAAGATAACCAGACTCTTCATACATGGTTTATTACACTTCGTCTTCATTTACTTTTAAGTAAAGAGATATTTGCCCCTATAAGTCTGCCGCCCTCAGCTATAGCCCGTTCAGCCCATACGTAGATATGCCACTGGCCACAGGTCCTGATGTAAACAACGAATGTAATTTACTTGGTGTTTTTCTACTCTTTTCTATTCGAAAACGACCGAACGTGTATACTCTGACAGACGGAAGGTATTGATAATTTTCCTTCCATAGGGGGAAATTTTTGATTACTGTACGTACGTGTTACTTTTATATATTTTTTTAGGGGATTGCTAACGTGAATTAGTGAAGTTCTTGTTTAAGAGAATAAGTAGTTAGAAATTTATATTTAAAAATCTTTTCAAACATCTTAAATGTTGTGTTGAGAAATATTACTACAGTGAAACCTCCCTACAACGGACTTTCACCACTCTAAAATCCCATTTACAGGGGTTCATTATATTATAAATGGGTGTCCGCTAAAAAGAGTGTATAAAAATGATTATTAATGAAATAAATAAAATTAATAATAAAATGTTTAATACAAAGTATTGAAAAATAAGAAGTAATTTAAATATATAAATTACGTAGAGTTCCTTTCAATAATAAAGAATATATTTCGTCGTCAAAATTTACATGCAGTGTGACGTTTGATTGTTTTGAACACCGAAAGGTGCTGGACACCAAATATCGAAATATTACAACCAGAAAATGCGCAAAAATTAATAATTTAGTTGTAAACAAACAGACTGCGATTGGTTAATTCGGTCGGCGCCAACGATAAATAACATGTTAGTGCAGGCTCTGCCTTAATTGCTCTGTTAAATACGTGGAAAACAGAGCAGTATCAAATAATTTTCGAATGCAATATTAATAGTTTTTTAAATATTTCCTAGGTGCCTTCCTAAATCTGTTGAAAAGCAAGCAAATGGGCAACTTTTGATATCGTGGCAGTGTTCAGAATCAACTGAAACATTTTCTGATACCTATGACACTGTACTTTTTGCCATCGGAAGACGGGCTTTAACTAACGATTTACAACTAGAGAATGCAGGCTTAAAGAGCGTTGAGGACGGTAAACTAGAGTGCGTTAATGAACAAACAAACGTACCTCACATATTCGCTGTAGGAGATGTTTTATTTGTAAGCAGTTAATTTCTAGGCTGAAGTATGGGATTTAATGCCTCATTCTTTATTACATTTTAGGATCGACCGGAGCTGACGCCAGTTGCGATTCAGGCCGGGAAGCTGTTATCTAGGAGGTTATTCGGCAACGGTACGGTGCTTATGGATTATGATAACGTAGCCACAACTATTTTCACCCCCTTGGAATATGGGTGCGTTGGTTTAAGTGAAGACAAAGCTGTTGCTGCGTATGGAGAAGATAAACTGGAAATTTATCATGCTTATTATAAGCCAACAGAATTTTTCATTCCGCAACGTTCCATTGTTCATTGTTACCTTAAGGTTATTGCTTTACGAAGTGGCGATCAGAAAATCTTGGGAATGCATTTTATCGGACCCAGCGCTGGTGAAATCATACAAGGATTTGCGGCAGCAATAAAGTAAGTGATAATCCAATTAATAATACTATGTGCAGCAAATTTATATCATATTGCAGGTGCAATTTCACGATGAGCATACTGAAGAACACCGTTGGAATCCATCCTACAACTGCGGAGGAATTTGTGCGCATTAGCATTACTAAAAGATCTGGTCTGGATCCAAACCCACAATCTTGCTGCAGTTAAACATGGTACAATAGTGTGGAGAATTTGATGAATTTCGGTGCGCACCGTATTGTTATACTATTCTTTCATTTCTCTACCTTTTCTTTCTTCCTGTTCTTTCTTGCTCAGCGGTCAAAGTGTAGTTAAAAAATGACATCTTGTACACTACCTCTGTAACGTTACTCTATTAATGTAAATATATGTTTTTTTTTTTTTTTTTAGAAACTCTAATCCATTTCTTTTAATGTCGAAACGGTAGTGTGGCCGATACGTACTTTCTTTAATGATAATTATTGTTGCACATTTGTTTAAACATTGATAAAATGTTAAAAATTGTCAGCAAAATCAGTTAGCCTTGATTTATAACTAAAATACTGCTCTTCTGTTGCATTTTCGCACAAGTGATCTAATACACTACACTACTATGTTACAGTATTCTACTAAAATAAAGTACTTTAAGGAATATCCGTAGTTTTAATTGACATAATTCTATGCAAAAGGAGACGTCCACAACAACAAAGTTTACTTCTCTTTTCTGGACTGTATTTTATGGTACCAGATATTTATTTGAAATTACCTATTGTCATTGAGCTGTATAAACAACTAGAATAACTGAGACTGATTTGATATTAGGCAACCGTCACAAATAAATGTTTCTAAAAAAAAAAATTGTGACAGTTTCACAATCTCATACACTATTAAAAGCCGTTCGAAAAATTTAGATAGAAAATTAAAATGAATCGTTAACTTATTTTCTATGAATCTTTACAAGAGCAATGTAATTTCACATTCAACTCTGTCTATTTAATGTTTTAACCAACGTCGGTGATGTATCATACGAGTAAAGACGATTTACTGATTTAACTATCTTTCTCGAGTATTGCTATTGAAAAAAAGACACGTTTCCACTTGTCTCGCAGAAAAAGATACAAGGATTGATTACATGCATATTTCATGAATGTGATAGCTCTATTATTGCTTTGTTTAAGTGCAGTACTTAAATAGTACACCGTTTGCGGTTTTCATTATGGCACCTGTCGGTTATCAAATCTAATCTGTTGCATCGTTGGTTTGTGTATTTGGTTTAGCTATTTCTCACCTGTTTTTCGATTTCTTTCTATATTTTGCAAGAAAAAATGTTCTTTTTAGAACATAAAGTCTCTGTAAAGTTGTCAGTGGATAAGTTTGAATTAAAGGAACGCATCAAACAATGGCTAATATTATTATCACAGAAAATGCCTGGAAAGCGGTTGAATCCTAAGGCACAGTGCTTAATGTTTTGGCATATTTTGAGAGAGAAAAAGAAAATGGGGGCTCTTCATTACCTTTAAGTGCTGTTTTATATAATCGAATTTAAACAAATACTAATATATACATAAGGTATTCTGTTATACGGCTTTTAATTTGACTCTGAAGTATCTATTTGATTCACATGGAGAAAAATCGATGACGTAGGTTAAAACATAAAATATACAAAGTGTACATACCTAATCAGTTGATATTAAGCATAGTAATTTCCCAATTAAAAAGTACTGTAAAATGCATATAAATGTTAGTTTTAAAATTACGGTAACTCAGTAATTTTAAAGATGGTCTTTACACCATTTACAAAAAGGTACAATGTATTTTTATCCTTAAAACTATAGTGTAACATTATCAACAATGGCGTATATATATATATCCCTACTAAACATAAAATTTGTATGAAACATATCTTTTTTCCCGTAACTTGTAAATAATTTAACAACCAAAAGAATGTGTTATTAACGTGTATAAAACATACAATTTGAGATTGTCATTTTGTGATGTTTCAGAAACATCTTTATTATTATTGTATAAAGTTAAGTGCGTATGCGTACTTTTGTATTTAACAGAAGGAGAGATTATGGTCAGATGGTACCAGTGGCGGTTTCTGTATAAGAGCACATGAGCACGTGAACCCCCTAAACAAATCCTCGATTATAAACTAATAAAATCTATTACTCGATCTTAATATATTCATACCAGTGTTGGGCAAGTTAGGGGAAGTGAATAAATTTCTACAGCGATTAGACATACTCGTGTGTTGTCGGCTCTCAGTAAATCACTAGTTAACACTGCTCCCCACTCAAGGCGCGAATAAACACGAGTGTATCTAGTTGCTGTAGAAATTTATTCAGTTCTCCTATCTTGCCCAGCACTGCTACATACAACGCGAGCAAGCGACGGACGACGGAGCAAGTGCACCGAGTAGGCGGGACTACGTTGATTTCGTCGATGCCTAGCTGTATAAAGGACGTAGCGGAGGTGGGGAGGGATACGGCAGATTCCATACAAACTGTGCCCAAATTGAGTGTGCTCTTGTGCTCGGTTTGGTTATGTTCTCGGGTCACGTTAATATATCGGTCGACATCAACGTTCAGATATCGTGTTTGACGGATAAACTATATATTATATATATTTTGTTTATAAATGACTCACCGTTCACAGGTCGTAAGTACCATTAGAACTAATACTGTTTGTTCGTGACAGTCTTATAATGAAACCAAGAATGCGTAATTATTTTAACTTATTAAATAACATACGTTTATTAAACCCGCGCACATAAAATCACAAATTTAAACTCGTAAATCTTTAACTGTTCCCAAAAAACGTACGTTTCCCTCAAAGATACAAATAATAATGAATTGATTTTTTAAAAAACAAAAATAAATGGTAAAACAGCGCAGCCGCAGTTAAGCAAAGCCTCCACTAATGCGCTTTGGTGCAGCCGACAAACAAAAAAGAAAATATATAGTACGTAAAAAAAGTGATGAAATGAAATATACAGTACGTAAAAAAGATAATGAAATGCACACAAAACAAAGTAGCATTGTAAGTAAACACTAAACAATATATAAATAAGAACTATGGATGCGAACAGTTTTACTGTGCAATATTTGAAAGACAATTTTAATTCGTTTAATTATGAACAAAAAATTCAAGTTAAGAGTATGGGCAGACCAAAACCAGAACTTAATTTGACGCAAACTACAATGGGCAAATTTAGAGACTTTACAAGAAAAATTAAGAAGGACAAGGAAAAAATGATTGAATTTTAGTTAAAAATTTGCATGTTCTTAATTTTGTGAACACCCTACGTTTCCGACCACGAGCCGCCACTGGATGGTACCATGATGGTTAGACTTTCTGTGTAAAGTGATTGTGGCTAGTGCGGTTACCAGTGTTGGGCAAGTTAGGGGAAGTGAATAAATTTCTACAGCGATTAGACATACTCGTGTGCTGTCCGCTCTCAGTAAATCACTAGTTAACACTGCTCCCCACTCAAGGCGCGAATAAACACGAGCGTATCTAGTCGCTATAGAAATTTATTCACTTCTCCTATCTTACCCAACACTGGCGGTTACTTTGTTTGACTGAATCTGAATCACAGTTGTAAACATGTGGTAAGCACGTTTTAATGCTTTATAACTCACTTTTGTTTTACTAAAAAATGTTTGGCAATATGAATTTACGAAAACGGGCTTGTAAAGTTTCTACCGAGTTCCTATCCTGTTATAGCGCATTGCAAATGATATGAAATCGATCAGCTTAAAAGAAGGAACAGGAGTTAAGTAGATTAACAAGAATATTTTGTTGTTTGTTAAAATATATACCTTCACTTATGAACTAGTTATTGTACTATTATACCTGTTTTCTTTTCTTTAAAAATCGAAGCTCTCGGAAGACGTGTTTACCAGTAAACACTGTACTAAAAGTATTTTACCCTAGACATGTAATACATCTATTGTAATGGATATGCTATGTATTATGTAAGATGAAAGTCTTACATTACCGGAAGTATTATATTACTGTCTCTTAGGTACATCTCCAAATATCCGCCTACCTATTAGATATCCAAGTAGTACATCTAATGGATATGCTATGCATTCTACCTAATTAATACATCCAGTGGATATGTTATGTCTATATTTATTAGATGTGCTATATAATACACGTCTAATGGATATGCTAATTGACAGTGACAAACATGGTCATAACTGGACATAAGTATTGGAAATACTATTACTATTATTTATTTCCAGCACTGTGGCTACAGTTCAGCTCATCTACATTACCGATCTCTTTGAACTTCAAAGGGACCAGTAACATAGATATCACTCGCCAGTTCAAAGTTTAAACTCGCGAGTGGTATGCTGAGCAGTTGGCATAGTGCTGAAAATAACAAATAGTATTTCCAATATTGTGTCCACTAATGAGCATGTTTGTCACGCATTCAAAAGGACCAATACCGTAGATAGCATATTCATTAGACGTATTATATAGCATATGTAATGAATAACACATCAACTGGATGTGTCACATACAATATTAACTACTATCGATGTGTTACATAGATGTACTATTTGGATATTTAAATGGTGGAATGTCTATGGCATCTAATAGAGGTTATGGTAGGCGCGTATAGAGGGGGAGAGGAGGACGTAATGGGGGATTTATACGCGTTTTTTTACGTTCAGCGTTAATAGGAAAACCATACATCGCGAGAAATGGGTTAATGCTCTGAGACTTTCCGCAAGGCTTCAACAATCGACTTCCCCCGACGTAATTCGTATTGGCGGACCGATAGACGCTCGGCGTTTTCTACTGCCTCGAGTAAGTTTCTTCAGCACCTTACCCGCAGTGTCAAGCATACACAGCGGGCGGTACGAGGATGGATCCTTCGGATCTCCCTCTCTCTTGGTGATCAACACCAGCCTGGCGGCCTTCCGGCGGGAGTGAAAACCCCCCGCGTCAAGCATTTTGGGATGTTGTTCGCTCTTGGTGCTTTCCTATGGGCTGAGACTTCACTGCCACTTCCAGCTCTCCCTCGGTAGAAAAGAAACATATTTCAGAACATCTGATACCTTACCACAGAATATCTAACAACCAGAATATCATCTTGGCCTGGCGGGAAGGGTTCGCGCATTTTCAGCGCGCAGCTTGGTCCGCCATTGAATCGGGTGAGAAGCACGTCGATGACTTCAAGTTTATATTCGTCTGTTAATTTAAATAGTGTTATCAAGTGCAAGTGGATAAAATATGAAAATAATGGAAAAGAAAGTAAAATAATCGTAAAAATAAACGATATACTTTCATTTTAACATACATACTACTGTGTACGGACTGAATTTGAAAAATGCAAAATGAATATAAATAATGAAAAATTAAATTAGCTAGCTCAACGGATAAAATTTTTAAAGCGCGCAAAAGAACAATTAATCTCAGAGTTACCCTCGCAAATTAAAACTTGAATCTAACTACGAAAAGTAAATTGTGTGAAAGAAATCTGACTTTTTTAATTACCCCAAAAATTGAAAAGGTTTAATCAAAAAATAAAAGAACAGTATTTTGAATGACGTTAAATAACAATCAAGACTTTATTAAAGAAAAAAAAAACAGTTAATTATAATTTACAGAAAAAAAAACCGTGAACAGAGGGTTCTGGTCTAAATCAAAAACTGCAACAGATTCTAAATTACAATAGGACAATGCTAAATCCTATATCAAGCAATAGATTAAGTTGTCCAGGAAGATAATCCAATATCTTTCAAATCAAACCACGTGGTATCAAATTAAAATAAAATAAAATCGTGGAACACCAAAAAGTTACAAAAATGAAAACTAAAAGGAAGAACAATGCTACTATTCACCCAACCCGAGGTGATTAACAATTAAAAACGAATCAGCAAACTAGAAAATCAAAAATGAACTCTTTAAAATTATAATGAGGGAATTAAAACTAAAATCTATCTTCCTGCACGAAATAATAAATGATCCTATATCTAAAATGTGTACACAACAATATAATAACAATTATTATTAAGCGAGTTCCTTGATGGACGATATAAAATTCAATTTAAGCGAATCAAAAGTATTAACAAAATGGCAGCAAACAATTTAGAAATTTATGTCTACTCACGCTCTCGTCTACCTCGGAACTGACTCTGACAATCTCGACCGCTGCGTACAGCGAAGCCGCACAGATCAGTCCGCTAACGGACAAAATCACAAAACATAATAACATAAACTATACGAGCGAACGCAAGACATATCAAAAAAAAAATAATTTAAAACAACTGAACACTGAAATTAAATAAATTATACAATCAACTCATTAACCAAATCTTATTTAAAAATAAACAATTACATCTGTGAAAATTCTCCCGAAACATTGACAAAGAATGATCGGAATAAACTCGACAAAACCTAAAATTGCGAAAACCGGGGTTCCAGTCCACAGCAATACGTATCATATTCTCGAAATTCACTTCAGT
Organism: Protaetia brevitarsis; assembly: GCA_004143645.1. Lineage (NCBI taxonomy): Eukaryota > Metazoa > Arthropoda > Insecta > Coleoptera > Scarabaeidae > Protaetia > Protaetia brevitarsis. Next base: position 9,575 of record RXPK01002091.1, read on the forward strand.
TATGTCCTGCCAGGCACCGAAATCTATCAAAGCCCATGCTGACTTCTCGCTCGAACACTGACATCAAGGTCACGAAGTTTTGCGCACTGAGATCAAAAGAGCCGACAAAGAGATGATATTCTGGTTGTTAGATATTCTGTGACCTTATTATGAAAAACGTGATAACTTATTTTACGAGGAGAAGGAACTTTTGTGGAAAGAAAGAATATGCGTACCAGAGATAGTTCGTCCCAAAATCATGGAAATGCTTCATGATGGGCATCCAGGTATGCAGTCTTGTGCTCGATTACACGTTTATTGGCCAAAATTCGATGCAGATATTAATAATTTGTAAAATTGTGTGATTCATGTGAAGAAGGTAGACAGAATAATTTTAATCTTCCGCTCTTTCCATGGAATGCGCCGCCAGAATCATGGTCACGGGTCCATATTGATTTTGCGATGCCTTTTGAAGTTAAATTTGGTTGGTGATTATCGACGCGTATTCGCGATTGTTCGAAATCATTAAAATGAAGAATACTACGTTACCAGAGACAATATCCGCGTTGCGCGAGGTTTTCTCTTAATTGGGTTATTCGAAAATGTTGTGTCTGATAACGGTCCTCAATTTACTTCCGAAATTTTTAAAACATTTTGTAAATTTAATGATATAACTCATATCCGTACTACCCCAAATCACCCTCAAACAAACGGTCTTACAGAAAGAGCCGTGAAAACTTTAAAAGAAAGGATGTCTGCATGTTATCTATAAAAACCTCAAGATGACCGATTACATAGTTTTTATGTTCATATCGAAATACAGTGCAACGTTCTACCGGTTGCCCGCATAGAGAAATTCTTTTTGGTCGACATCTTAGATCAATTTTTGACCAAATTAAGCCCAATATTTTTCGAAATATGGACATAGCTCGTCAAAATCAGAAACGCAAAAGTGCTACAAATCATAAAATAAATTAAATTAAATACATTTATTGTTTTTTCGTTCATTCTGTTTCTGAATATATTAGACACAATTTAATGTGTTTTATAAGATAATAATTAAAACTAAACATTTATTCTTCTGAACGATTTAAACATTTATTCTCCTGAATGATTGTATAATACTATACAAAAGACGATCTCGCAAGCCATTTGTAAACATACGATCTTTTGTGAACAAATTAATGAATTTCTGCTTTTAACTGTAATAATTAGGAGGAACTATTAGGAGAAAAATTTTTGAAAAGCTTACAATCTTTGTCTATTTTGTGATTCTGCTTATTTATATCAGTGTGGCAGTTAATACCTAGCTCTGGATTGTTGAACAATATTTATTAGGGCTTCTGAGGAGCTTATGTGTGATCGAAATTCTTACCTATCTGCAAAATTGGATATCTAACGAAATGTAAATGCGTGCATTCATAATAACTATTTTTACAACTTTTGACGGAGCAATGAATACGAGGTATCTAACTATACATACTTAACTAATAAAATATCAAAATAGTATACAAATCTGTTAAGCGGACTAAAAAAAACACGAAATGGAATTTATGAAATAATTTATACACAACTTTAAAATTTGAATACGTAAATGACAAGTATTGACAAATCTGTCAACTAAACATCGTGATGAGCTTAGTGCAAAAAGTGACCACGTCATATTTACAGAAATTGCCGGTAATTAGGTAAAAAATTATCGTAAGATTTTCGAATTAACTATTTAGGATATTTTACGTGCAGTGTGTATGTTCCCATAAAGTAAATGTTGGTATTTAACGTGTAATACTAAGTAACTGTTGTAGTTTTTTAATCACAATCTCGATTTTCCTAATTTCGACTTCATCACTTTTTGCAGTAAACCCACGATATGGAAACCAAAATAATTGTAACATTGGTATGCACCAATATAAGTATTTACCTTACGAGATGAAACACAATTATGATTCGAATCTGACAACTTTATTATATCTGTCATATTTTTTAGAAACATTTACCTATAGTTCGTCTCAACCTTAAGATGCAGTATACGTCTTATGGGAATTCGATTCGCGATTGCCAAATCGTCGCATCAGCTGCACATTGCTACTTCCGGTTGCATTATTTGAGGTTATGACAATTAAAATGCATATATCAGTATATGTTACTATCTTCTCTATGATATATGTTTATGTGGTCTCAGATACGAAAAAGGGAGCTATAAAGCAGCAATTGCTTATATGCTGGAAGAAAGAAGCTGAAATTGAAGCAATTATAATCGTTATCTTGCAAACTTTTTGGGTTTCTTTTTAAACGGAATCTGTGGAAAACAGTAAAATATAACAAAACCATATACTGTTTTTATTTAAGAATCAGTAAAAAAGAGCCGATAACTTTATTTATTATTACTTCATTAAACGTAATTTACATTTCGAACATTTATTTATTGTATATGGGGTATGATACAATTTATAAATTCAAAGAAATAGATACAATCCTTTAATTAATTATAGTTTCCACGTTTGTAACAAAAATAGTTGGAATCATACAAATGCCCCATAATACAATAATATTTATGAAAGGAATAGTAATTACACACGTCTTATCTAAATTTTTTAGTCGGTCGACGAATCAGTTTGATCTTCGAATGATGAATCTGTACACGAATAATGAATTCTTCAAATGTCATCTTGCAAATTATCCACTATCCACATTTCCTTTTCAATATTTTTTACATGTTTGATGTAGTTTTTTGCCAATTAGCAACCAGTTACAGTGCTATACGCTCTTTGAATTAGTTCCTCCATGTCTTTTTACCTTAAATGTGGTATTGTTTCATTTTTATGCAGTTTTTACTTGTGCCCATACCATTTCAATGGGATTTAACTCGCAAGGTAAGGTGGTAATCGCAGAACATGATGACCGTTTTCTTAGCAAGTTCATCAATCCTGCTTTTATCATACTGCGGTTTAATTTGTGACACGCAAACAGCAAGTCCCTCTTTAAAATATCGTCAGTTGTTGGAATTTGTTTTCTCACGGAACCAATCTATGATAACAGTTTTTCTCCGTGCTGCCGTTGGAATTTTTTCTAATTTTCTGCAGTGATACGAAGCATTGTCAAGAACAATAATTGACATCTGCGGTATGTTTGGAAGTAATTTCTTAATAAACCAATCCTCGTATGTTTCTGAGTCCATCTACTGATGAACATCAGCAGTGTTTTTCTTGCAGAGAAATGTATATTCAGCACCAGGAACAAATCCATTATCATCACCAGCATGAACTAATGCAAAACGAGGTCCGAGCCCAGTGGGTGATTTCAAGCCCGTACTTAATCCTTGTATAAAAGCTTGCCGACTATTTTGAATAGTGGTGTCTGTCCAAGTTTTATTTACTGCATGCCCTGTATTTACCCATGATTCATCGGTATATATTATGGTTCGACCTAAAATAATATAAAGTTAGAAGCGTTCTGAAAAGAACGATTTGTGCTATATATAAACTAATTAACGTGGAACTTAACTGTTTTAAAACTACGATAATGACGATTGACAACAGTTGATGCTAATAGACAGATGACAGATAGGTATTGGTGCCGACACCGACATATGTAAATAAATGGCAACATATAAATCGGAAGTGAAGATAGCGTTAGTGACAGCGACTAGGGATAGTAAGAGATGCACAGTGGCTATTATATCCCATACTGCATCTTAAGGTTGAGACGAACTTTAGTATGCTTGATGTTACAATAATGGCGTTCAAAAACTGGTAGTGGGGCGAGTGACGCTATTGATACTCCTTATTTGTATTGTTTTTCAACCGAATTCGTACTCTGAACGCGGCCATGATGGATATGTCAGACCAGAGATAATATATACAGTCAGACTGATGTCAGAGATTAGAATGAACATGGAAGGCACTTAAATTGTCATAATATCTGACATTTAATTATGGTAATAAGATCCGATCAATGTTTTATAAAACGTTTACAAGATTGTTATGAAGAAGAGTTAAAAGCAATTTAAAACCAGTTGGTATAATTTAAATAAAATGGCGGTATTTAAAAATATATTTGCGTTGAGGAAAACTGTTCGGTGTAATTGTCCAATTTATTTAGGAGGAAAAACAGCACTGGTGACAGGTGCAAGTTCAGGTAGCAGAAATACAATGGCATTACCGCTGCGATAATAACTTTTGTTAGATTTTCTTTATAATAGGCATAGGTTTTGAGACTGCCAGGATATTAGCTGGCCGTGGTGCAAGAGTAATCATAGCCGATAAGGAAAATCTGGAAGAAATGAAAGACAGAATAATATGGGAAACACACAATAGAAATATACATTCAAAATACTTAGATTTAGAACATTTAGATTCGGTAAGAGAATTTTCAGGAGAAATTAGAGCTAATGAAAGGAGATTGGATATTCTCATAAATAATGCTGGAGTTGGTGGTATGGTACATCGTTACACGGATGATTTGTTACAAGTAGAAATGGAAATTAATCATTTTAGTCCGTTTTTACTGACACACTTGTTAATTGGTTTGAACCTTTCGCAAATTTTCATTCAAAAAAATGTTATAAACGTTTTTATAGATTTGCTGCGGAAATCACAACCAAGTAGAATCATTTTTGTTAGCTCTATCCTGGCTTATGTGAATAACTTAACAGTGGAAAATCTGAATAAAATTTCCGATTTTCCCATAATGGATTTAATGGTTTACAGTAACTCGAAACTGTGTAACATTATAACTGCTCAAGAGTTTGCTGAACGACTTCAAGGGCAAGGCGTTACCTGTAACTCTTTACATCCAGGCTTCGTTGTAACAGATATGTACAGGAAAATGAGAGGACACGATGCTCTTGCAAATTTAAAAAAGATCATGTACGCTGCATTACACGCAGCGGCGAAAGTGAGGATTTTGTAATCAATAATTTATACTTTAATCTTTTTAATCGATAATGTCTGTTTCAGACACCAACCGATGGCGCGCAAACAGTAGTGCATTTGGCTCTAAGTGACGAAGTTTGCGATGTTAGCGGTAAGTTTTTCATGGAGTGCAAACCTTTCGATCCACCAGAAAAGGCTAAGAATAAATCTTTCTGTGAGAGTATATGGAAGGCTAGCGAAAACTTTGTTCACCTTAGACCGTTCGAGAGACTGAGGCCCGCACCTGTGATAAAGAAAAGAGCAAGTATAGTGCGAAGTTAAATACATTAATTCACAATTTAGCATCGGATATTATAGTGCCCCTGTTATTTCAAAAGAAATTGCAGTTGTATATTGAGCGGAAATTGTTTTTGTAATTGAAATTAAAATCTGTGTTATTAAAATTTGTAGTTTGGAGAAAAAAAATAATCATTACAAATTATTGGTAAACATAGAAATAAAATTACCACAGTGCTTGCTAGTGAAGAAAAAGATGACGTGAATATATTTTTTGCGGGGTATATCGTAAACACATAGCTTTATTGAGCATAAAAAAGAAAATCTATATTCTCGGCTAGCGTTGATACCACCGTATGATTTACGTTTTTCAAATAAAAAAATTAATTTTTAAAAAATTTTATTCATTAAAACGGAGAGCAACCTGTGTCGTTGAATGTGATTTGTTTCGCTTAAATTGAATTTTATTTCGTCCATCAAAGAACTCGCTTAATAATAATTGTTATTATATTGTTGTGTACACATTTTAGATATAAGATCATTTATTATTTCGTGCAGGAAGATAGATTTTAGTTTTAATTCCCTCATTATAATTTTAAAGAGTTCATTTTTGGTTTTCTAGTTTGCTGATTCGTTTTTAATTGTTAATCACCTCGGGTTGAGTGAATAGCAGCATTGTTGTTCTTTTTAGTTTTCATTTTTGTAACTTTTTGGTGTTCCACGATTTTATTTTATTTTAATTTGATACCACGTGGTTTGATTTGAAAGATTAAACTTTTTCAATTTTTGGGGTAATTAAGAAAGTAAATAGACTGTGAAGTATGGGATAATCCAGAGGATTTATCGGAGTCTAATGAAAAAAAAAAATAGTAGTAGTTTATCTTTTTGTTAAATAGTCGTTTACGTATACGTAGTGCTTTACATATAAACCATAAATATATTTTATATTAACTTACAGTTTTATTCAATTGGATTTTATTTTTGCATGTGCTTTGTTTGCCAAACAAACGTTTACCTTTGCAATTTTGAAGACGTTGGTAAGGAGACTAGATTTTGTAATTCTGCCAACACTGTTCTCAAGTGCTGTTTACTTCATTATCGTTATTGGCCCATTACAGAAGGAAATCTTATCCGGATGGTTTCTCGCAGTTGCGTAATTATTTCCGTGTTCAATCTACAACAGCTACTACAGGAAGCAAATTTATCGGTAATCTTCTCTAAACTTATCTAAAGCCACGCGGCCTTTTTCAACAAACGATGTAGATTTTGCAAGATTATTTTTGGTAAAGCATCGTCGTTCGTCGTTTCGTGCTAATCATTATTCGATGTAAATCGCAAGGGATATTTTCAGGGGTGCTACTTCTGTTGTTAATCTGAAACTGAAGGAATAACACAGCTCAAACCCGTCCCGTTTAGGTCAACAGCAGTAGCCCCGAATATTCCTTGGGATTGCGAAGGAAACGTCGGGGAGAAGAAGAGACGTGGTCCCAGCTCGGAAGCCAAGCAGAGTGTAATATTGGCGAAACAAATATTTTAAACATTTTGGTTATTAGCTGAGAGCAGCGATTTACAATGCTCAATAGAGAAACCACCAAAGCAAGTTCACTCAAATCGCCACTGAGAGTTTGAGTACTCAGAGTGCTTCCTGTGTTAGTGAATCACTCGGTATATTGATTGTGTGTAGATGAAATATAAAAACCATGCAAATTGGAGAGTCTCAAACCTATACGCTTCTATAGATAATTCTATTTACGTCATAAACTGGTTCTATATTTAAACAATAATTGTTCCACGATTGACTCAATTTTATTTAATGAAAAAGATTACATGACAGTCAATAAATTACATAACGTTTTATATATTAATGCATGCCACATTTATTTTAAGTTAGGTAGTTGTGAATTTTATTTTTGTTGTTAAATAAAGGTTTAAAAAATTCCTGACTAAGCAAAATATATTCAGTATTTTTACGATGCTTCGTATCTCTTCAACCACTTCTTTGGAGAACCACTTTGCACCCAAAATTTATAAACGATCCTATGTTGATAAATCTCGCCAGGTCTCAATATACAGTTAGGAAAATTTTTGTGGTATATAGCGTTAGGATAATTTTGAGTTTGAAACGCAAAACCTGTGTGTTTTTCGTAAATTGTTCCCTGTTTACCAATGATCCTTCCACCTTGTAAAGAAAATGTTTGCCTCAGCCCTGCTACTACTGATGATGCTTTCATGGAGAGCGATGGTTGTTGACGGGCTAGTACTGTTTCCACTACATTTTCTAAAAGATCGTCCCATAACCAAGAGAACGTACTTTTATTAACACTTTTCCTGGAGCTCGAAGAAACAAAACTCTGTTTTGGCGTGTTCTTTCTGTTCAAGCTGGCTCTCATTGAAACCTCCAAGTCCTCTTCCAGCACTTTTAGTGTTGATTTAACTTGTGCTGCGGACATCGCGGATTTACTAAAATTTGTGCTTACTTGTTTGGCGTAAGTCATCACAGCCTCATTCACTTCTCAAATATTTCTGAGACAGCTGCCACCATATCCTTTAATTCACTCCACCTGCCGATGTTTTCGATGTCCTCTGGAATTGCATCTTTTACTAGATCTATCGCCTTAAATACGGCCCCTATGAAAAACTTAAAATCGATGCCTGCTAACTGAAACAGTTCGGAGTTGAGTATGATACTCTTGAGGTTTTCTAACGGCCAACTCTGAATTTTTTTAAATAAATCTAAGATGTCTTCGTAATTATCCTCATTCACCAAGTTTAGATCCTTCAATTTTTCATATAGCTGGAGTAGCAGAAACACATCTTTCAACTGATCACCCAGATCAGCTTCGGCTGATTCTTCTTTGTCTAAAAATAATTCATTGTATGTAGATTGCGGTTGTAATATCAGTGATTTTATTTGAGTGGGAGTAATCGGTCTTACAAAATCAGTTCCTACTGTAAATCTAACACCCGGTTGATCGCTATAAATTTCTAAAGTTCTACCGCTGGGTACGTGAAGAGCTCTGGCAACAAAACGGACATCATCATCGTCATCTTTATTTATACAAAGGTAATGGTCGAAACTCATCATCTGGTTCTGATTGCAAATATTCCTTCAGCAACTTAGGAATTTGAAAATCTTGTTTGGTGAAAGTCGAATTATTAAACTTTCCTGTTGGCAAACCAGTTTCGCTCTTCTCAATGTACGATGAGGAATTAATTGTAACTATATGTCTGTTTGTGTTCTTGACACCACCATTTTGGCCTCCTAAGTTGAAGTAGCACAAATTAGACAAATTTATTATAGTAGATTTAGTGGATTTTGCTTCCATGAAAATGGAAAACTCATTTTTAGAAGACAACTCAAAACTAATTTCTATCAACAGTTCTCCCGTGAAACCATCGTTACCCTCAGGATAAACATGTGACAGTATCACTTTACTACCGCATACAACTGGATTCCATATCACTTTATCAAGACCTGAAAAGCCGCCATTTACATGATGCTTTCCTTCATTAGCGCTAATCCAGTACTGTTTTCCATCGATGACGTAAGTACTGTTTTCGACAGGTCCTGTTACTCTACCAATCGTGGCACCAAAAAAATATCGCTCATACTTTATATAATCCTCTAGAGTGTCAAATCCTAAAACTACATCTTCGACAGTACCATTTTTATCTGGCAACTTAATAGATCTTATCCTAGCCCCATAATTGATGATTTCAATTTCAATGCCATTACGATTCTGCCACGTAAAACATTTTATGTTTTTCACATTCGAGTTTTGATCCGCAATTTGTCCAAAATCCCTTTCTGTTAACGTAATCCTCTTATTTTGGAAATGAGTTATCACTTCTTTCGCGGCAGTTCTGCGTAATTCGGACGAAACTCTTGATGCTGACTCTTCTTCTTCGATGATTTCGCTCGGGATCTCTTGAAAGCTGATGCCGCATTTTTTTAATTCTTGGCTCGTGGTATTAGAACTAGTGAAGCTTTGGTGAAATATACTCGGTTGGCGACTTGAAGGTTCATTCGAATGCCTAAAGGCTGATCCTTGATCTAACTTTCGAAATTTCGTCTCTGAACTATCAGATCTGGAGTTAATCGACATTTTTCACATGACATTTTGTTGTCTGACCTAAAAATCTGAATCACAGTGACATATTTACGAACATAACCTTAAATTTTATATCAAGACCAGCGTACAGAACCTATCAAGCTTTCTGCAAGGGTGAAAAATTATATAGCAAAACCGTAGTTACGCCCGTCACGTCACTTTGTTAATTCGAGGACTTCACCCTTGGCACTAAAATCGCCGTCGCGCGTCGCGTATAGAAAAATTACCCTCGAACCATGATAGTTGTATTTACACATTCGCGCGCGTGGGCGAATGTCTCATCCCACCTGTCATTCCCCATCGCGATTGCATGCAAATATCAGGGTAATCATTAGCTAATGGCACAGAACACGCACAGAACATAACTTACTAAACTCTCATACCCCAATTGAAACTGCGTTTAGCACTATTTTCTTTTTGGCGCGCAATTTAAATGCCATTGTGATACTAATTGGTACTTTATACTTATATTTATGATTTAATATAAAAACAATTTTTTTTAAATATTTATATTAGTTAATCAAAAATACAATATACTAGACGCACAGAATACTAATTCCTGAGAATTTATCTTAACATATGAAAATGTATAAATATAATATACTTATTTGTTGCAAAATAGAAACCTAATTATAAATTTAAAGAAAAAGGGAACAATACTAATCCTAAATATAACATTTTTAGAGGTAAATGTAGGTATGTATAGCACGTTAAAACTACGAAATGGTCAACAAGACTTTATCTACAATACTGCCCTAAATTTATTTTTAATAATTTTCACTTTTGAGCTTTCTCATAGCTAAGAACTCATATTTTGCTTCTTTTTATTATTTCAATCAACTCGTCGCAACAATATTTACTATGTAAAGTCTATAAAGTTATTTATTGTGAAGTAATAAAACAAAAATATAATAGATAAATTAAATCTGCAAAATACTCCCAGTGAACCAAATTCAAATTTCCCGCAATTATTTTTAGTAACTTCAACATTAAAGCTTGAAATTACCTACGATTTTGTACTAGATTAATAGTTATTTGATACCTTTACCCTTAAGTTATAGTTACTAAATATAATTGCGGGAAATTTGAATTTGGTTTACTGTGCTGCTTCGAATCTGTATCATATTATTTTACAGCAAAATAAAATATCCTACAATAAATGATAGCAAAACGATTTTTTAACATTTTTTTTCAAAATAATCAAAGTTTATTTTTTATGTTAACACTCTTCATTGTAAATGCATATTTGTTGTAAGATAGTTTAAAAAGAAAAGCTTATAGGGGAAGGTGGGGCAAGATGGGAACATTAAGCTTTAGAACACTATCAGGATTGCAAATTGATATACAAGGCTCTAAGTACGCTTGTTGTAATCTTTAAACATTTATCTGCTGATGGATGAATTTACAATTTTTCGATGGGTAGTCTTGATGTTGTGAGAAAATTTTGAAAAGAAATGTGTAAATACACCATCTTGCCCCACCATGGGGGCAAGATGGGGTTCCAGTTAAGAATGGGTCGTACGATAAATCTAGGTAATAGGTAAAAAAAAAATAGATTCTTCAAATATTCTTAAAAACATGCAGGAACAAAGCTTAAACTCTTTAGAGCGGAACTACTTAAAATAAAAAAAAGATACCCAACCTCGCCATCCATGGCATTGTATCAATACTTCCCCTTACAATACTAACATTGAGCGTCATCTTCCTCAACAGAAGAACTTGATTATTTCCTTGACGTTTTCTAAAAATATATCTCTTTGCTTCCTTACAAAAATTCGGCTTCTTGATCTCTTCTGTTTTCTTCTTTGTCATTTTTTTCCCTTTAACTCTCCCTCAGCACTTCTAGTTGCCTTAGGGATTCTCCAGACTTCTATTTTCTTGTAGCAGATTTTTATACGTAGTGCTTGTAAGGATCGTTGTCTTTCCCTTATTACGCTTTTTTTGAACCTGTACTTTATTCTTAACATGAGAATTAGGCATTGTCTTCGAGAAAGCATAATGGCATATCCAGGCATAACGGACCAGACTGAAGAGTGAGATGATGAAGTCCCCATGTTGCCCCATACCAATAGCCCCATCTTGCCTGTTTGGGACATTTTCTGGTTATATTATAATAACATATTAAATATTTGAAATAAACAATAACACACTATAGAAAATACATGCAATACATGTCAATTATAAAAGCACAAAGAGTGTGGGTTGTAAATATTTAACTTATGCTTCCGATACAGGCGTTGAACTCACCATCAAAATAATAACGAAATTCTGGAAATTGCAAAGTTTACGCACAAACAGCACTAACTTTGTTATTACGACTAGTAAAGTTTCCTACATTACAATAAACATAAAACAGCACTTGTCAATATTAGGGCTGCTATTATTTGACAGATGCTTTCTGCCGTTTTGTAGATAAGACGATGTCCCCATCATGTCTCGTGGCCCCAGCTTGCCCCACCCTCCCCTATATAAAAATTCTAAAAATGACAAGAGATACTAGGTTAAAAGCACAAAATATTTTGTAAAATGCGGAAAACGAACCAATAAAATAGAATATGGAGTACAAATTTAATATAGATTAAGCATATACCATATTAAGTAAAATTTAAAGCTGTATTTACATGATGCTTTAATACAGTACTCGGCACTGTAGTGGAAGCGACTCTCCTACTATTCCTGTAGGGAAATCGAAAACAAGTGTGTGAGTCAGGCGGCCAGCAAAGATCGGCTATTGAAATTAAAAACATATGTAGATTCGCTGTTGCATTAGACACTTCAACGTAATAAAAGTTTAAGAATATTTAATACTTATTCATTATAGTAATAAAGTGTAGTATTATTCTAAGATGACATCGTACGCAAATAAATATGTAGGTACACTCGAGGGAATAAGTAAGCGAACGATTCGAAATGCGACGAGGAAAAGAGAAGATATCGGTTTCATTTTTCGCCTCATATCTACTTATTGATAGCGCATCGTGCACGAAAAGTTGACAGTATTTGCAAATTTATTTTATTTTAAATAAACATGCCGATATAAATGTCATTCATAAAATAACATGAGACTTCTTTCATAAATATAATTATTTGAGTTATTGTTTGCAATAATCTTGATTTATGGTGGGACTAACGTTTGTAAGGTCACCTATAAGTTCATAGGAATACGTGGATGGAGAGAATACCATATTAATTAGAAATTTACCTCCTCACCAGGGCTTATTGACCCATTAACCGTAAATGTTTCTCGGTTATATTCCTATATCCAGTCTCCTCGATTTTCTTAATAGTTTTTCATTTTTCTGCAAATTTTTCTTCTATATTCACAAACTTCTCTTCTATTTTTCTATTTACCTCACTATTTAAACCAGCATGAAATACATAAATTTCTGGATCTTCACCAGCCTCTTCAAAAGCTTTTGTGTGCTAATTCCACACCTGACACCAATTTGTAACATTCTCGGGATTCAAATAATCACACAGACGATATACTTAATAAAAAGTATTTATTTCTACACTTACAGCTTAATAAAAATAAAATAACACTACTAAAAACAGTTATTAAATTAATTGATTTAAATTCTACTATTTATATCAACTACTATTATGGGTATATTTAAAACTGATTGGTGTCGATCGTGCACGTATTTACATTTGGCGCGCTTGTTTGTGCCCGCTACCGTTTGTATGAAGATTAACTTAGGTACAAATATAGAGTTAGATTGCATTTTTTTATAGAAATTTTGGAATTATACTTACATTCAATATAAGTAGTAGTTTGGTTGGTTATTGATGTGTTTAAGTTAATGTCTGTTTTATTTTTTCTGAAGTAAGTATTTTGTGGTGTACAGCTTTGTTCGGACCAGCTTCGAGGTGATACAACGATTGCATTACAGAAACAACAGTCATATGTTGGGTATCCGTCAGTAACAAAAATAATCACTTCACCTTTTCTGGTTACCTCTGTAAGATATCGGAGTGTTTTGGTAATTTTGAATTGTTATATTGCTGTTACGACGTTATTTAATTACAGTGTCGCAGTATAGTGCAGTGCCATTACTTTTGAAGTTCATTAGTTTTAAGGTATCCTTAGGTACTTTTGTACCTAAATTGTAAATATGTCATTGCCCAAATCTGCACGTGCAGTTGCTGTCGTCCTGCCGCCGTATTCAATTATACAATGGCGACTTGCTTTTTTGTTTTCCTTACAGTAGCCGTATTAAGACGAAAATCAGTCGAACGTAGGCTATCTTTGCTGAACCCGGCTTTTCATTGTTATAAATATAGCCTCCCAGGGAAGTTATAGAGAAGAATCATTCAGTTGTTCGACACTTCAGGTTGTACTGCCGCTGTACTGTAAACGCCAAAGTTGGCGAGTGGTGAGAGTTAGTCCGCACAGCATTACAAATAGTGGGAAGTACACGGCGTTGATCTGTCGCCCATTACTTGTCTTAAGATAAAATTCGAATCTCTTGTAAAACCGCGTGTCACATTAAACCTCCATTTTAATAAACGTAGTTAAGCAATTATGAAATAAGACAGTAATCGGTTGTTGTGGAAACCGAATCCATAACATTACTCAAAATGTTACGATGCTTGAAAACACTGAAAATGCTGCTACATTAAAATTACTTACTTACTTTTTTAATTTTTTATTGTGGACTTATATGATCAATACAACTGCAGTATACTTAGGTAACAATATCATACAAATTGCGCTTTGGAATAGGGTAAAAGTTCAGCCACTTCCAGTCTTCAGCCTCTTAGTTCCATAATTCCTAATAACGAGAGTTTACCACACACTTAACAATCAACTAAAGTTTGCCAGTAATCAACCATTTTTCCTGCAAATAGCTGTAAAAAATCATAATAATATAATCTCAAATGTATAACTGTTGGTGCGTGATAAAGTCCGTTGGTACCATCAGCAGATTCAGATTCATTTACAACAAAACTGTAAATACCCTGTAAATTGATATTAAGAAGTGAATTGGTTCAATAATATAAGTTAAACTAAGATTTTTAAAAAGTAGAAAAGAATTTAGCATGCTATAGAACTATATTTTTTCGATTTAGCAACTATAGTTGCTAAAAATATCTTCAAAATCAATAGTCAGCCAAAGAATTTGCAAATTTCATGATATCTTATTTCTCAATGTATTGATTACATAAAAAACCCATATTTAACTGTATTGATCTATATCAATTGTAAACATGATACAAATATCGTAAGTATGCTCGGTAGCGCGTTAAAAATTAATCTGCCATAGTGAATGTTGCAGATAAGCGTTATTACATGCCTATATAAAAAAACGATATATAAGGCAAAGATTTAAAAAAATAGGTTGCAATAAATGACCAAAACGGTTTTCACTTAAAATGTACAACATTTTTCAGAGCTGTATTTTGTAATAATATTGAAGATTCAGCATTCATTTCTACATTCTGTCGTTCGAATTAGCTTTACATAAAAACGATCTGTTCAGAACTTGTTTTCTTATTTTGCTTAATAGCGTTTTTAAATAGCGATTTTTAGTGTTAAATTGCCATTTCTTACTGTTTACTTAAATTTAAATCTTTTAAATAATTGAAATGGCTGACCACTGGAATTATAATGACTACCATTGGAGTTTTAGTAGCTGACTGTAGGAGTTTAACACTTTTCGCACAATTAAATCTCGGCACTTTTCAAACAACAGTTATTCAAAAATAATAATGAATTTTGAGTTTTCAATAGTTATATCCTATAAAAATACTCAACAGTAATTGAAATACTTAAAAAAAAATATACATTTTGTGCTAATATGATTTCTAAAAATAAGTTAGAGGTTGACCAATGGCACATTTACTCAGTATTGAGGGAATGAATCGTCATGACAAAATCAAAACAAAACATAGACAGTGCAAACTTTTATACAACAACACAACAAATATACGTATACTTTCAGAGAAAAACTCTATTTTATGTGAAAGGGTATCTTGTTGTTCCATATTCGATATATACCTAAAGGATAATTTTGACAAATCTACAAAATAGTTCTTACCAATGTCAGAAAAGGGGTAATAGTATAGTGTTCAATAGCAATGTTATACAAATGGTCGCGTAGATCTGATGAAGATCGTTGTGCCAAGAAAAAATGGAGTCATCAGAAAGGGATTCCAATTATTTATTGAATACATTTTAAATGTTGTAGGTATCTATATAATATATAAACTCCTTTAACAACGTATTTGGGGTTTCCCAGTGACTAGGAAATACAAATTTTATGTGTTTGTTAATATATGTCAATATAACTAATTTAAATCTTGAATATGCGTATGTATGCTACACAAACACTAACCTGCATATTTTTATGTAGCTATTTCCACAACTTCCAGCTTAATTGTTCTCCTATTATCCACATATTCATACGGTCGTTTGGCAAGTTTTTAGAATACAGTACATACTGTGAGGTGAAAGTACCTCAGTAAACTACGTTCGCCTCAGACGGGAACGTGATCCCAATGTGAATGAATCACTTGTTCACAAGTTCAGTGCTAAGAAGAAGCTGTCTCGAAACATTGGCATTGAAATATTTAATCAGGTAAGAAGAAATTAATGTGGCGTGAGTTTTTTTTTAGTGTGTTAGGTGCATTAAATTGAAACAATTATTTTAACAGTCAAATACATAATGTGAGAACGATAATGCTAGATTCATATAGGCATTTTTCGCATCAAGTTAGAAATTGTCAATAACAAAATGCTGTACTTATTAGCTAGAGCTTTATCTGTTTTAAGAATCCATCTTCAAATTAAAAGAATATTTATATAAATTCATAACAGTTGTATGCTGTACAAGTTGAAAAGTGTAATGAACTCAAGTTTAAGTAGTACATACGTGCAATTGCAACAGTCTTCTAAATACGTTGCTTTCCTAATTAAACGAAGCTTCGATGCGTAATTTTACGAAAATTTTCAAAGAAATAAATTGCTTTATAATGCGTACTACAATTGAAAAGGTATTTATCTGTAATTACATGCACGTCTGGTATGAAATAATAAGCATACAGTGTATTCAGCGAGGAATCAGATAGCATAATCTTGGAAATATACCTATTTATTTATTGACAATTATACAAAAATATACATACCTACATAATAATATTTGCCTAAAAAAAAAAATTTTAGAACTGGGTGTTGTCTAAAATGTAGAGAGTTAGATTAGAGAAACGGTAATTTTAACATTATAAGTATTGAATTAATTGCAGGCCTACTTAATGTTGCAGTGAAGTTATTGAGTTTTGCTAAATTAATCAAATAGAAAACAATTCCCACTACGCTATTAATATATCTTTTATAAAATTAGCCATTGCAATTACGCGCCCTCACAATCTTCAGAAAAAATGGCAAAAATCACCATAGGTTATTCCAAACCACCTCTAAGCAAAAAACTCTTTTTTTTGAGCAATTTGCATTTGATGCAGCTGTATGATAAGCTTCTACATTATATCAATATCATAAATGTATGTCGTTTTTGAACGCCTTATTAAACGTTTATGTATGTACCGAGTGCGAGCTGTCGATTGCACTCTGGACGACTGGAAATGGCAAGGACTTCAACTGCAGGCGTAGATGCACACGAGACCGCAACATAGATTTATTAATGTTCGAGGAATTGTCATAGCTCAACCGAATTAAATTGAGCCTGATATTCTTTTTCTGGCTTTATTTATGAAGTCTGTAAAAGTAATATTAAATCCAACATTACATTTGTATTACTGAAAAGGAAAATAATAAGACAGTACTTATTCGGTAGCTAAAATCTATTCATGCTTCTTTTCTATTCATACATTTTTATATCGAAGCATCAAATAATGTAAACTATAAATTTCAGTGATAGAACTCATAAACAACATCAACAGAAAAAAAGAACAGAATGAGAAGGAATTTTAAAGGTCAATAATCAAATAGAATAACAAACATAGACTCATAAAATAGTAAGTATTATTGAAAAACTACCATTAATTCATAAAATTCCATGCGATCATCGGGTAAAGTTCTTGGGATGTGCTAATTTTGTATGATATTTATTCTTATGTAAATGGTTTAAATTTTTTAAATTTAAAAATTTTATTATTAAATCCGGGAGCGATTGGTTTAGATGTCATGCTAGGATTTTTTTCCACTAAAGCAGAAACTTATTTCGATATCACTAATGTAAACGTTGTTTCAAAACGTCAGACCGTATTACGAATAGTAGTCGCGCGTAGAATTGATCTTTCGGAATAATTTAGTGCAAATAAATCGTGTGTGACTGTTGAATTGCCACCGTAAAATTGTTTCACAATAAAAGGTTTTTTCTCAGGCGTATAATCCATTTTTTTTTTTTCATAAAATTACTAACCGCAATCAAAATTTCTTAATCGTTATAAAATTTGAGGACCAACCTAATACCCGGCAACGCCTTGTTAAGAAAAAAACGAAATGATCGAACGCGGCGCCGGCTAAACTTGAGTGAATTACATGCCCTGTAAACTAGCCCGATTTTGCATTAAAAAATAAGGAGCTTAGTCGAATTGCAAACCCTCAATTCTACCTCCAACCGCAAGAAGCGTTAGTATTTTTATTTTTTAAAGGTTTACGTGGCGTATTAAGTTGGCAGTTACTACAACAGCATAGGATTCTGTAACTTTGTCAAATAGAACGCCGCCATATTAAATCGACCGTTGTCGAACGACGATACATGTCGAACAAAGCGATTCTGTAAAATGTAGAACGGACGTTCGTGCATGTTCGGAAGCTGATGATGCAAACAAGTATATAATAGAAACTGCATAATTTTACACAGGAAATCATACTTATCAAGTAGACGCATACGTTCTAGAAATTCGAGATTTTTTATTGAATATTATATACTTTTTATTTTTTATTATTAAAATGAATTTATCACAAACTAAGTGCATATAGTCTTTCATATTAACACCATTTAATATTGTATATGACTGATATATTACATCTGATATATGTATGTAGATGACAAGTAAATTAAGGAACGTAGTCATATTTTTTAAACTATCGTGAGCCTATTAATTTTTTTAATATATATTTTTTTGAATATACCCAAGTAGGGGTATAAAATTAAAAAAAATAAGTCGGAATTCGAAGATAACTTCACATCCCACAAACTTCTTTGTAATTTTTTTCCTTCTGATCCACAAGACGCTCCTGTTACCAAGTTAGGATGATCTTGCATAAATGATAGTATTTTTCAATGTGCTGCAAAATCTTTTTTTGCAACATACATATTTTTTTTAATAATTTTCTAAGAGTGTGTTTTACTAGAACTTTACCTTCGCAACGTCCAAGTAAATTAAATCACAAGTGTTTAAATAGTTAGCTTTTATTGCACATAATAAAGAAATATTGCCAGAAATATTGTGCGGATCATTCAGATATCCCGAAAGAGATGCAAAATACAAATCGTTAGTTAGATAGAGATAGATATATCAAACGACAACAAGCATCTTGTCGAACAGAATACCCGGTTTATTCTACAGTCACGTGGTTCGTTCCAGCGCCGTTCTACGGTAGAACAGTTACAGAATCAGCAAAACTACCTGCCGTTCGATACATCGACCAAAATTGACATATGTTCTAGTCGAACCGTGTTACAGAATCCCGCTGCAGCGGGATTGTGTACTCCTTGTGTCCTTGTCCTTCATAGGATTCTGTAACTTTGTCGAATAGAACGCCGCCATATTAAATCGACCGTTGTCGAACGACGACACATATCGAACAAAGCGATTCTGTAAAATGTAGAACGGATGTTCGTGCATGTTCGGAAGCTGATGATGCAAACAAGCATATAATAGAAACTGCATAATTTTACACAGGAAATCATACTTATCAAGTAGACGCATACGTTCTAGAAATTCGACATTTTTTATTGAATATTATATACTTTTTATTTTTTATTATTAAAATGAATTTATCACAAACTAAGTTACTATAGTCTTTCATATTAACACCATTTAATATTGTATATGACATCTGATATATGTATGTAGATGACAAGTAAATTAAGGAACGTAGCCATATTTTTTAAACTATCGTGAACTTATTAATTTTTTTAATGTATATTTTTTTTATATACCCAAGTAGGGGTATAAAATTAAAAAAAATAAGTCGGAATTCGAAGATAACTTCACATCCCACAAACTTCTTTGTAATTTTTTTCCTTCTGGTCCACAAGACGCTCCTGTTGCCAAGTTAGGATGATCTTGCATAAATGATAGTATTTTTCAATGTGCTTCAATAATCTTTTTTTGCAAGATACATATTTTTTTAATAATTTTCTTTAAGAGTATGGTTTTACTAGAACTTTACCTTCGCAACGTCCAAGTAAATTAAATCACAAGTGTTTAAATAGTTAGCTTTTATTGCACATAATAAAGAAATATTGCCAGAAATATTGTGCAGATCATTCAGATATCCCGAAAGAGATGCAACATACAAATCGTTAGTTAGATAGAGATAGATATATCAAACGACAACAAGCATCTTGTCGAACAGAATACCCCGTTTATTCTACAGTCACGTGGTTCATTCCAGCGCCGTTCTACGGTAGAACAGTTACAGAATCAGCAAAACTACCTGCCGTTCGATACATCGACCAAAATTGACATATGTTCTAGTGGAACCGTGTTACAGAATCCCGCTGCTGATCTAGTAGGCCAACCAAAATGGCTGCCCAACAACGTGCGAATTCGGTTGCACCGCATTAATTTCATGGAATATACCAGTGGCGGCTGGTACTAAAGGGCACAAGGGCACGTGCCCACCCAACCACCAAGATAAACACAGAAAGAATATTCGCATGTAATTCAGTACATTATTTTATTTTATTATTTTTACGTATTTTTATAACGATGGTATCAAAGTTTCCTTCCGCACCGCAGACACTAGCGCATATGCGAAACGAACTACGTTCCGGGGCACTCTTTCCGATGTACCTATTTGGAGTATGAATCGGACGGCTCCGTTTATCTTCGCTATATGCGCTTATACGGTCGCTTTGGGGCACCCAATGCTGTGTCTCCAGTTAACGTATTGCATTCGTTGCGATTGCATCGTTTTCAACGCGTACTACCCATGTGTGATTTCAAAGGCTGGAAGTGACGTTTATTATTAATGATGGAAGTTAATTGAGTACAAAATCTTTAAAAAATACCCGCTCTCATTTGAGGAAAAACTTTTAATTAAAGAGAAAGGAAGGCCTATTCCTGATCTTCAAATAAACTACACTTCCACTAGTAAAACTCGAACTTACAATAGAGTATTTAATAAAAATATGAGTGGCTGTGCGGATGTTCACTTACAATTTTTTTAAACTATTTTGTTTTATCTGCTTAATTTTCAAAAAAGAGGTCAGTGCGTGGAATAAACAAGGGTTAAATGATTTAAAGCATATCGCAGAGACACGAATATTCCGTTTCTCACATGAATGCATGCGTGGATTTTAATGTTCTACGTAAAGTGGATATACGTAAATAGTTAGACAGTGCTTATTTGCAACATAAAATTAAATACAACGAAGATGTAGAAAAATATCGTCATATTTTGCGTCGGTTAATTATGTGTATATAAATATGTGAAGTCTTATCCTATGTGGGACAGCGTAAAATTGAAAAGTGAACTTTCAATAATTTATGAGCGCAAGGACATGTGTGACGTAGATGTAGGTGGTGTTTTGCCGCTTTTAGTGTTCATAACACGCAACAACTTAAAAAAAGGTTTGACGGAAACATATAAACTGTTGGATATTACTTGTACAAGCCCCATGTCGACAGCAGTATGTGAATAATGCTTTTTCACCCTCAAACCCATTAAAACTTTTCTGAGAAGCACAATGTCAGAATATCGACTGAACGCATTTTTACAACAAAGTCATCGACGTTTTTTTCAGCATGAAAAATAGGAGAATAGATTTTATGTAGGAAAAATTGGCAAGTTCTTATATTGTGCCCACTCTCTTTCACTGCCGCCACTGGAATTTACTGAAATAAGGCGATAACGCTAAAAAGAACTTTGATTTTTGTTGTAACATCCATGTTATTAAATTTACATCGACGGATCGACGTGAATATTCGAGTTAAAAGTCGATACTTTATTGCTAAACAAGAACATGTCGGCTTGGAAGGAGACGATGAGTTTTGTTTTTAATATTAAAACACCTACAAAATGTGTATATAATTCTGTAAGATATTGTTGCACACAGTAATTAATATTCGTAGGAGTTATTTATACAGATTTCCAGTATGTTTTAGCTTTAAAAACAAAAATCTTTGTCATTGTCTTTTTCCAAGCTAACGATGTCGTAAAGCGTATTTTTAATTCATGGATAGGTATATTGATTATAGTGTTTCTGTTTATATATTAATTAGATAGCCTTATGTAACATATTTTTAGTTGGCAATAAATTATCTCCTATCAAAAATAATTAATTTAAAGAACAATAATTACATTTTTAAATTAGCGCGGTAAAATAACACTACCGGTGATTGGATACGAAACCATTTTCTAAGTACATAGAATTTCGGTCAAGTTACAATATCTTTTCTTACTTACTATCTGTGGTGAATTACGCATACCTAGCAAATCATTCCCTACGCCTCGCAGTAGACGGAATGAAGACTATGTTGAATTAAATTGAAAAAATCAATGTGGAGATAGCATTTTGTAGTAGTTAGACAAAGGTTGAGAATAGCGGTGAGTGTTAGACAACGGTAGCATACAGATTGGAGATAGTAAATCGAAACGTATATCTGATACATAACCGCCCAGCAGAATAGCATGTGCATTTCTCGAGTTTTGTTAACTAATAGAAATCATATTTTTCATCTTTCCTTTATCATATTACGGCAATCGACAGGTTGAAAGTGTGCTTCTTGGTATATCGTTGCGATTAACTTATAAACATTTATTTTAAAAATTATCCCTTTTCAATTTATGTTTTAATTGATACAGCTTATACTCTTATTAGATTATCTTGAAATGCATAAAGAAGGGAGAGAGCATTATTTACGACCGCACGGTATATGTCTAAGCCTCTGGTTATTTACTTAAAATCCATTAATTAATGCTTCAAGGCAATATCTCCCACCTGCTTTTCAAAAAAAAAAAAACAAGTTGCACAAAACAATTTCCAGTGACGTAGATATACAGGGTCAAGTAAATGTATCCATTCGAATATTTTTAATATGGCTACTCTTCACCTATAACTAAATGCAATTCGATGAGTATATTTATATCCAAATCAGACTTTTTATTTTAAATGAAACAACCTGAATATTTTTATGAATTTCGATAGAACCCCGCTTCAGGAATACAGTATTAAGGTTTTAGCACCCCTATGTTTAAAAACGACAAAGTTATTTAATGAAACCTTTTTTTTGAGAACAATAAACGTGAACACACAAAAATGTATAAACAAAAAACAAAATCAATTTCAGTTAAGAAAGTTTTCGAAATGATTACCATTCATTTCTTAACAATATGCAAGTTTATGAACAAATTCTTGAACGACATTTGATAAAATCTCGTCACGAATTAATTGCGTATATTTTCTGCCGTAACTCGTCCAGATTATGCGGTCGTCTAGTATGAACCGCAGATTTTAAATGACCCCAAAGGTTTCATTGATTCGGAATTTTTGGAGATCGTGGGAACATTCAATGAATCCTCCTACGACCAATCCAGAACCAAATATTTACAGGTAATCCCCATATCTTTCAAGATAGTGTACCATGAATGAAAGAAAAGGACCAATAACATGGTCCCTGAAAAATACTGAAAATACCAGCCCCACCGTTTTTGCGGATGTTGGGTATGTATTTCTAGCATCCAATGAGGGTTTAACCAACATCGACAATAATGGCGATCATCGGTATCATTCAAACAAAACGTAGCCTCGTCGGAAAACAGCAATTTGTGTGTAAATTCATTATTGCAAATCTCCCTCGCGCTTTTGCAAAATTCAATTCCACGGTCAGAATCTCCGTCCAATACTATGTCAATCATCGTTAGAATTTCAATACGTTCTTTTTCAGTTAATTGTACCATTATTAATATTTGGTTTGGACATTTACAAAATTAATTCTGACAGCTTAAGTCAAGTACAGGTGAACCTCAACTTACGAACATAATTCGTTCTATAAAAATAGTTCGTAAGTTAAAATGTTCGTAACTTGAATTGGTAATGTGTCTCGTAAGTTAGCATTATTATCGCGTATACGTATATACGATTATTTGTAAAATTTTGTGAAATAATAAAAACCAAATAACATATATTACATAAAAATAGAATTTTTAATTATGCAGGATGAGTTTTTTATCTTGAGACAACGGAATATCTCTAAAACACTGCATCAAATCAAAAAAAGATCCTAATAAGATTTGTTATAATGTAGAAGGCTCACTGATTGATGCCGAACTCGATCCCCCACCTCACCCTCTGCCTTCCACTGGGGAGGGAGTGGGAGCGGGGATCGAGTTCGGCACCATTCAGTGATTCCGGCCAGATTAAAAATTAAATTTTTAATTATTTGTTTCGGTGACCTACCGTGTTTTGCGCATAACCGTCGTAATTAGTGTTGAATCACGTACACGCAATGGACGGATAAATCTCCCGTGCTTAATAAACGTGTTTGCTTATTAATACTCGATAATACCTGTGTTAGAAGTTAGAAATAGAAGAATTGCTTTCATCTTGGGGCTTCAACTCCACCACTTAAATGAATTTTACAGAGGTAACATACTGCTGTGGTATAGACACCACAAATTTGCTGAGTGTATGTTGAGTTGCATATTTTGATTTCTTTACTTTCTTCTGAGCTATTGTTCAATCTACCGAGAATTTTTAACAATTTTTAATTTTGTTTTGTATAAATTTAGTTAAAGAGTTTATTGTACCATTTTTAATTTATTTAGTGTTAAGTTTTTTTAAATTAATTCCATTCATTTATTTGTCTATTGTTTGCTTGTGTTATTGAATGCGGATTCTATTGAATATTGGCATATTGTTATACGACTGCGTTCTACGATTTTGAGAGAGGGATTTGTAAGAAAAACAATTGTAGACTTTTGTTAAGGACTTACTTCTTCGACTATTGACGTGAGTAGACGTATTTTTGTATATCTGTGTTGCCATTTTGTATTTCATTTTGATATTGTAAATTTCGCATTTATTGTCTTTTATATAGCCAATCAAGGAATTCTTACCGTAATAATTGTTGGTATATTGAAGTGTGCACTTTATAGATATAAGATCAATTATTATTTTGTTTAGGAAGATATTTATTTTAGTTTTTTCTCTCGTTTATTTTAAAGAGTTAATTTTTCCGTTTTTCAATTTTGCTGTTTCATTTTTAATTTTCAATCACCTCGGTTGGGTGAGTAGAAGCTTTGTTCTTGCTTTTAGTTTTACAATTTTGTAAATTTCTAGAAATTGTCCACGCTTAGTTTATTTTAATTTGTGAAACCACGTGGATTGAATTTGAAAGATTTTGATTATCTTCCTGAACAAACAAAACTTTTGCTTTATATAGAAAATAGCATAGTCCTAGTTTAATTTAGAGTCAAGTGCAGTTTTTATTTTAGGCCAGAACCATCAGTTCAAGGTTTCTTTTCTGCACAATCTGTAATCTAATCCGTTGTTGAAATAAATTTGATTGTTAATTAACGTCGTTGGGTTAAAAATTCTGTTCTTTTACTTTTATTTTAAACCTTTTCATTTTTTCGGGTATTTAAGTAAGTCAGATTTCATTCACTCACAATTTTCTTTTCATGGTTAGAATCAAGTTTTAATTCGCGAGGGTAACTCTGAGGTTAATTGTTCTTTTGTTCAATTTAAAAATCTTATTTGTTGAGCTGGCTAATTTAATTTTTCTTTTTCTTTGTTAAATTCATTTTGCAATATCATTTAATTCAATCAGTACACAGCAACACGTAGATCATCTTTTGATATGCACCCTTCATAATCATAAACAATATATTACAATGTATAAACATTTAAGAGTATCGGCAAGTTGTATAAGGATTCCATTCAATCAGTTGGGATAATTGTTATCCTTCTAAAGCTTGTTTGAAACGTCGGTTCAGGTTATTCGGTTATTTACTTGTTCTTTGTTGTTATTATGTAGCTTAAACATTGTAATACATTCATACCAGGTAGTCACTGTATTTGTCCTATACAAAATGAAACTATTACTAATAATACTGCCTTTTTTTCTTAAGTAATAAGTATTATGTACCATCTTTAGCAAATTAAATGCGAATTTAAGCTCCACAAATCTTGGATTATTGATGCAATCGAAACTACAGCACACTGAAATAGTAATTAAAAATTATTTGCAAACAATTTTGAATTACGCATTGCTCGGTACGCAGTACTTATAGTTGCGGTTGCATAAATAATCAAAGATTTGTGGAGCTTTTTTGTACATTATCAGTTATTCACACAGAGTACACAGTAAGCTATTTAATAAATATTTACTAAACCTCCTGGTTTCGTACCTTAACCATCATTGAACAACAAATTTAAAGTAAGTATATTGCATATTTGTAGCAAACCGTTACCTTTTATATATCAGGTATTTAGTGAACGTGCATTAATGATATGTTTCCTTATCACAAGTAATCCAAATAGCTTGTATTAATTGAGGTTAATAATGAAGGTGTGGTAGCTACTATAGAATAGTTCACTCATAACAATACATCTATTTCACATGAGCAAATCTTTTACTTACCGCAACTGTATATATTCTTTGGCTTAACTACTTCAGTTCAATTATCATAAGTAACTTCATAAGTTACCGGTGTGAAGCAGACCGTAAGTAACTTAGATTGCTTTTTGTTAGTATCAGTGTTTAGGATCTCTTTTTTACTAGTGCTAAGTAATTTGTGCTTTTGTCCCCTATTCAGCTGAACTTTTTACTTATGACAATTATATTTTTATTTATGATTATTAAATATTTTTCTCAGTGTTCAATTAATAATTGAAGATTTTTATTTCAATTTCAATTGATTGATTGAATTTTGCCCAACTCTGATATGCACAGACTCTCATCGTAACATATAATACATTGGGTATACGCACAAGGACGTACCTGCATGTTTCAGTTAAAACGACGGACTACCAAATGCATGTTCGTAAGAGCAAGAGGATGTCCGTTAGTCAAATAAGCGGTATCAATTTTGACTGTTCGTTACTTCGAATGCTCGCTAGTTATGGCGTTCGCAAGTTGAGGTTCGCCTGTATTGAATTTTAATTCATGAATAACTAAACGTAAACATGAATTTAAAAAAAAAATAATGAAATAGCTTTCTCGTTATTAAACATAGGGGTGCTAAACCTTTACAGTGTACTCCTGAAGTAGGGTTCTATTGAAATTCGTAAAAATATACAGTATATTTCATTTAAAATAAAAAAATACCTTCATTTCCGGCTAAACTGGAAGTTTGATTCGGATATAAATATACTACGCTAATCTATTAGATAAGATATTCAATTATGGAATTACGGGTAATGATTTTGAATGAATCAAGGCCTCTCTACAAGATAAAAAGCAATATGTGACTATCAATTGCAGAACCGAGAATACAATAAGATATTGTAATTCTTGTTACCTCAGATCTAAATTGAAATGCCCCAGAGTTCGATATTAAGTTCATGCTGTTCTCTTTATGTATTAATACCCACCCCTTATCCTCGCCTAGGGAGGCCCGCAACATCGTTCGCCCAAGATAGTAGCTCCCGAGACGAGGATAAGGGATGGTAACCAGCAGCGTGAAACCTACATTTGTTATATTTTATTGTGTTATATGTATGTAATTTGTATTGTACCGCTGTCTGTTTGACGTAAATAAATAAATAAAATCAAAGTAGCCATATTAAAGACATTCGAATGAATCCACACATGTGCATAACCTTGTATATTATTTACCTTATCGTACGCGAAGACATTATAGCCTCATCAAGGTGAAATTAAAATTTCACCTACAAATTGAATTTTTGCCGAAACACGTGTTGCCGTTCCTATACGAACATCAATCGAACCGGTTTGGACATAATGGGATATTAATTCTGTCTTATTTTCGTTTTAAGGTATGCATTTGCTGGGGATTGACTTGTCTTGCCCATTGATACAAGCCATTGTCGCTTTGCTGGTCGTCGGCTCCTTAACGATTGTGTCTTTGTTGAAGTTCTATGCTTTTATAAGTTGCGGTAAGTGCGGTAGCAAGGCGAAAATGAAAGGGAAAACGGTTATTGTAACCGGGCCTACCAGCGGAATAGGAAAGGAAACGGCGAAAAATCTAGCTGGTCGAGGAGCGCGCGTTATTTTGGCTTGCCGAAATACGGATTCTGGAAATCAAGTTAAAGGTAATAAATTTGTTTGTTATTCGAGTGGTACTGATCGAATGTCGAATATTAACGTTCTGAAACTAAAATTTTAGATGAACTTATAAAGGAAACAGAGAACCAGAACATCGTTGTCAAAAAATTGGATTTATCATCACAGAAATCGATAAGGGAATTCGCTAAAGACATCCTGCAAACGGAATCTAGATTGGACGTTTTGATCCATAATGCTGGAACTGCAGAAATGAGATCAAAAGTATCCGAAGATGGATTAGAAATAACGATGGCGACAAATCATTTTGGGCCATTTTTACTTACACATTTGTTGATTGGTAAGTAAATTAGTGATAACCACATGGTAACGAAATTAATTTTATAAATCTGGGCCAATTCTAAACATGAGGAGTTTCTTTTTTTCTACCGTTGAAAGACCTTTGTTGAACACAACTATTTGCTGCACATATGTGTTAACAGGCTCCAACAGTTACATTTAATGACAGGAAAACCTCAACCCCTGAATTGCCCTATTGTGCTGGGACGGATGTAGGGAAATTGCAATTTTTGAATAGATCCCAAGTAACACAAATATGCAATGTATATGAAAAGAATATTTGTTCATATACTTCTGTAAATTCATTACACACACATATTTTACATGTTGAATATGCTATGTGTATGAAATGTATAAGGCTTTATGTACATCAATTACACGCAAAATGTACATTACATAGGTATGGTATGCATATCGTTCATACTTCATACGTATAACGATAGATCACAAAAAGGCTTATACAGCGGCGGCTGGTGTATACCTCATTGAGAGAGCTCTGACAAAGACCGAGGTTCTTCGTATAACGTCGTAATACCCCATATTGTACACGGTAGTATATGAAAAACTTCGGTCTTTGCCCAGCCCGCCCAGCGACATATACACCAGCTGCCGCTGATCTTAGGACACTGCGTCACAGAATAGAGAATAACCAGAAATTTCACTCCAATGTTATTTCCCTATGGTCACGATTTTATTTTTTATTGTTTGTACGACACCACAAGTCTGCGTACAAAAATATAGCAGTGTGCAATCGCTCCGAAAAAATGCCAAGAGTTGGTTGAAAGAGGATATAAACATCGCCAGAATTTAATTGAAAAAGGATAGTATATCTGCCCATTTAATCAGCGGAGTGAAACTTCTGTTATTCTCTATTCTGTGAATGCGTCGAACTGAACTTTCCAAAGCTATTGCTATAGCTAGATACAAGGGACAACAGTACGTTCAGGCAGGATAACCGCTGGTGATATCCCAAACTTGTCTTAGAATATACAGAAGCTTTCCCTCTACCGTAAAATATCATATTATATGTATGTTAGGTGAATCAACAGTAGAGTGGAATAAAATGACCCTCTAAGAGAGCTCGTGTCCTATTTTATTTCTAATGGTAGAAACAGTAAATTGCGTAAAAATTGCAAAAATGATCAATTTCAGGAGAAACTATAAATTTATGAACATTAAATTTCATCTCAGGTAACATAGTGACGTATATAGTATATACTAGTATATAAGTGTCGTACCCAGGGTAGTTAGTTGATACTAGTGTTGGGACTTATGAGTATTTTGTGATACTCGGGTATACTCGTTACTTTCTTAAATGTAGCGGATATTAAATAGCGAATATTGTGCTAAATCTAGTATTCATAATATTCGCTACTATTCTCAAATATTCGCTACTTTCACAGAATATTCGTTACTTTTATACTCGCAGATACTTTATACTCATTAAGAATAGAATAGAAATATTCGAATATCCAATGAGTGTAGCGAATATTTACTTTGTATACAGAGTATCTAATGAGTACAAGAAGTATTTGCTTTACAAACGATATAACGAATACTGCGACGGTATTTATTATGGCGAATATATTCGGTGAATATTTGCAATGAATACATCCTGCATGAAATTGCCCTTTACTAATATAGGTATAGTCACGCATGCGGTTGGCGGTTTTCATTTAGGTCTTTGCGTCATTTTGCCTAATAAATCTACAAATGAATCAATTTTATAAATTTGATTTAAGGAATGAAATGTGTGTCATCATATGCAAAGTTCTACGTTGTTATAATATGTAAATTTATTTATAAAAACAAAGAAACAAAAAAAATCTTTTTATTGATTAATATGTTAAATAGACAATATAATAATGTCAAAATAGCTTATATACGGGAGAGCAAATAAACCTGTTTAAAAAAAAAAATCAATTTTTTTTATATAAGCAGCACCTTTCATTTAAAGTAGGGCTGAAAACATAAGTATTTTTACTGCTCTTTTTATCTAAAAAAAAAAATAACAAACTATGTTTACCTCTAACTTGAGTTCAAAGCGTTAACCAGAAGAAAATCTGAATGAATTGTTAAATTTGCAGGTGCGTTGACGATAATTAAATGCAGTAAAAACAAAAAAGCGGCATAAAAACCTTCAATATATAGAAAAGAAGTATCAATAGAAATGTATTTACGCAAGTTGATTTTCTTATACATATATTTATTGTTCCGTCCTTATAAAAGTATTGATAAAAAGAATGTATTTTTTAACCACCTTGTCTGAGTCATCAATAGCGTTTGGGTTATGCCTATAACACGATCATATGAAAGTAAGTAGCAAAGGGCAATATCATGTAGGATATATATATTTTAAAGCAAATATTTTCTATAAGCATTAGGAACTCTTTATATAAAGTAAAATATTCGCTACGCTCATTGAATATGGTTATAATATTTATACCCACCCACTACCTGTCACTCTGAGCATATTAATACTAATAGAGTAGAATATTAATATTCGAATATTTCTACTCTATTCGTTATAATCATCCACTACTCGTTACTCTGAGTGTTAAGAAGTAGCGGATATTTTGTAACGAATAACTACTTTGTGCCCACCACTATTTGATACGAAATGGACTCCGACTCCGACTCTGACTGCTTGACTATACTAGTATACTAGTCGTACCGCAGGCAGTCACTCGATATGAATACACTAGTACATTTTAATATCGTACCGACGTATGTACAGTCTTTCTCTGATATTTTGTCTCCCCCTTTGCCCGTGAATATCAAAACTGCCATGCAGGCGACCGGAGTTTGGTTCGATTGTTCCCGATTAGAAGTGATCGGGTTATCGAGCACCGAGTACTGTTTGCACATCAGTAAAATATAGGTAGTACTTGAGAATAACAAAAATACTCCAAACTGTGGTACTGGTAATGCTGTAAACTTCTCCTAAACCCGTCACCACAAAAGTTCAGTGTTTCTGCTGATGATGATAGCTTTGCTATCGAAACGTACGTCCAGTTAGTGCAGTTTGTGGTGAGGGGTTTAGGAGAAGTGTACAGTACTTGAGAATGTTTACGTGTAGGAAGCCACTTTGACACTGAGTTTTTAAGGGGGTATGTAAGATGAATAATTTGTGAATGTATTTCTAAAATAAAACTGTGTTTCGTTTCATTAATAGATATAGGCAGTATTACGTTATACGCAAGTTATATAAGAGAGCAGGATAAATTGTTTTAGGCGTGTTCTTAAAATTAATATCTATACATCTTTGTTTGTTTTGAATTTAGAAAAATATTTAAATTTAGCTCCCTCTAAATTAAATAAATAATAGTATTCACATTACTATACGTTATAATCATAAAAGTAACACTAGCGAAAATATTTGAAACCCATAAGAGCTTAAATTAATAGAGTGTTATAGTGTCTTTATTCAGGAACTCCAAAAGGTGTCGAAGAACAATAATAATAATACCTCAGCACTACAGAGGCCTTGAAGGCCCTTGGCTTAAGGGTGTCGGAACACATCGAGCCACTGAGAAGTGTTGTCCGAATGATCACCCACCAAAAACCGGTACCGCATATTGTTGCTTGACTTTCAAGATTGGCAATGATGCACCCTTCCTTCTCAGCCGTGCTGCCGGCGTCCAGGAAAATAATCCGACAAATATTAAAAAAATATATATTTTTCAGTCACAAGAGATTGCAAATACAAACAAAATCATATCACAAAAGCGTAAATTTTCAATCAATAATGAAGTTAAAATAATAAATTCTTAAACAACTAAGAATTATTGTGGGAGAGAGGAAGGGGTATTAGATGAAACCAAATCTCAAGTGAGCAAAGTATTTTTCCGTTATTGCTAATTTCTCTATCTCTATTACAATTATTAAACAAAACATAATGTTGTGCGCAAATATGCTTTTTTTTAAACAGGTAATCTAATATCAATCAAGTGGTACTCCTCATACATACACATAGATGATTATTATTACTACTATATTATTGGTACACACAATTTTTTAAATATACTTGATGACAAAGCTTTCTTTTTTTCTTTGTTGCTTTTTATTTCTAAAGAAAAATGATTTATTTTAACTTATATTCCAAAATATCGAAATTTGTCATTGAGAATAGAAATATTCAGTAATGCAAATATGGATATTTGATACAAAATATCGATTGAGTTGAATATAATATCGATACATCGGATTTCCTTGTCGTCGATTCGAATATTCGTTATCGACATTGAAACTGGAGCTGCCGCATTGCTAAACTCGGGAGGATCCTGTAGAAACATTTGAAGCCATAAATTTTTCTAAAGTAAACAGAGTAACACCCGATAACTCGAAAAGTTGAACAAGGATTTTTTTACCACTAGCCGAAAAAGGCCGAGCTACGCGTCCTACGGTTAGGAAAGTTTTGATATCCGCTCCAGCAAAGGGAGAGACAAAATATAAGAGAGAGAGACTGTACCTGTGCATTAGCCATCGGTCGTACTCATTTTTATACGATTTTCAGGGGTGCCCAGGGTAGGAATCGTTAGTATTTATACGGATTGCACAATTTGTTTATGTCTAGTTTAATGATCAGCTTTAATTATATATATGTTCAGAATTTATAACAGAAACTGTTGTATGCATAAGTAATACATAATATAGCCGTAAATTCTTTTCATTTGTTCATAAAGCATCAATTAATAATGTAAATATTAAAAACAAAAGAAAAGAAGCTAAGGTGAATTACATTAAACTCTTAGTTTAAGCAATTCTTAAATAAATTTTCTGCTGTTACTAATAATTGAACAGTAATGGGTAAAAAAATATTTGCTATGGATATCTACAACGGTAATTGGCGGCTTTGGGTAAACAATTAGCGTCTTTTGGCGCATAACTATATCACTAAATATGTGAACTGGTCATCGAATTTGCTGTTTTTGCGTTGTGGTCATTTCTAGTACTGCCCTAATCAAAGTAATTCAATGCTAAATATATCCGGTTTGGTCATGAAATTCGTGAACATACTCTAAACTTCGTTCACAAGCGAAGAAAGCGATTGCAGCGACATTAATACAAGTAAGCCGGTTTGTCATATTTGTCATGTTAATGGTTTACCTTGTTTTTTGTTAGGTCGAATATTGACGTTAAGATTTAATTATATATTACTATATTATTAGACAATTTGTAATGGCGAAACAGCCGCGCAAAATTTTACAGTTATTTGATGCAACAGAAAAAAAAGTACAAGAATCGTCATCATTTTTTTTGCCGTAATGTAAGCAGCAGAACTATTTGCTCAGACTCAGATTTCATTTTTTTTTGTGATATCTGAAAGTTAGGAATGGGATGATTGATAACAGACACACACAGCCACCAACATAGAACTCCGTTTCGGCGTTATGTTAGTGACCATGTTTATATCAAACGTCAACATTTTTTTTGACGTGAACGTGTCGTTACTTAATGTTGTCATCATTGACCAAATAGTCCACCGCCAAAAGACGCTAAATGAGTCGTGCTTTGTACGGCTGCATAACTACAATCAAAGTACGTGCCATAATCTTTTCTCTAATTGTAGCAGCTGATAATTACGAAACTATTATCTTGTACTTGTTTGGCCTCAGTGCAAAATTAATAGTACAGATGAAGCTTTAACAATATCTAAAACTACATTTCCTCTCTCTCTCTCTTAACATTTTACATTTCCACACCTTGGATATACTTAACAATTCCCACAAAATATTACCAACAAATTGCACTAACCCTCACATTTAGTCTTTAGATTTTTTTTTCCATTATACATAAAACTATTCTTTTCTCTCTTAGATTTGCTCAAGAGATCTGCCCCAAGCAGGATAGTGGTCGTCGCTTCAGAGTTATACCGTTTCGCCTCCGTTAATCTGAATAAATTGAACCCCGTAAATTCCTACTTCCCAGCGTATCTCTATTACGTCTCAAAGTACGCGAATATCTACTTCACGTTGGAATTAGCGAGAAGACTGGAAGGATCGGGAGTTACCGCCAACTGTTTGCATCCGGGAATGATCGATTCCGGTATCTGGAGAAACGTTCCGGCTCCTTTAAGCTGGCCGCTAAAGTTGATCGTTAAATCTTTCTTCAAGACGCCGGAACAGGGTTGTCAAACTACGGTATACCTCGCCGTTTCGGAAGAGGTGGAGGGTGTTTCCGGAAAATATTTTATGGATTGTAAAGAAAGGGGTTTGAGTAGCGCGGCTAGTGATATGGCGCATGCAAAGAAAGTGTGGGAATTGTCGGAAAAGTTGGCCAATCTTCAAGCGGACGATCCAAAAATATAAATTGTATCCATGCTTTATGTTTAGGGTTATAATTAATTTATATTATATTACTATTTTTTACATGTATAGCGGAAATTATATGCAATGGAGTAAATAGTTTTTTTATCAAAGTATTTATGACTACTATTATTATTTATTTAATTTTCTTAATGCATTTAAAGTGTAAAATCATTAACGACTTTTTTGTTTGAGAAATATTTTTTTTTGTCAAATCGGAAGCGGGCAGTTTCAAAACCAAACTAGAAAACTACTTAGCCTTTATAGTAATAAAACCAATTTAAAAAAAAAACCTTCGGCTTTAGGAGAGTTCCGATGACATTGATTTATTTTTATAAACCTACCAACCTTCTCTTAAAAATACTTAAAAATTTTTGATAACTCAGAAATTTTTTGAAAAACTCGCGGTATATAGGATGTTTCCTAACCTCTGTCATAAAATAAATGTAGATATTCCTCACCAAATTTTAAGACGAAAATGTGGTATAATTTTTTTTCTAATGTCGCTTCGTTTTCGAAATAATTGTTGTTAATTGTATTTTTAATTTTTTTTTTTTTTCATTTTATTAATGAATGTCAATCGATGATATTTGTTACACGCAATAAGGGATTAGAGCACTTTACTTTGAGCCAATCTTAAACTTTACCAATTAGTTCATTATTGGCGAAGATCTGGGTAAAGAGTACTTTAATATTGCAAAAATCACCTGTTAAATAAACGAAATTCTTATCGCATATGATGTAGAAATTAATTTTAAGGAAATCACGCCTCTTGCATTTTTCTCGTATCTATGACGGTTTTAGAGAAAAAAGCTATTGTCACATTAATTATTATATATTGTAACAGGTAGGTACAGTAACAATTACTATTTTGATAAATTATTGACAAACTGCAGGCCAACGGAAAACAATTACAAGCAACGTGCGCTTCATGTCAATTTTGTTGCCAATTTATTATTTATTAGAGTCTAAGGTTGGAATAAAAAGTAATTTTCCGTTCTTTTGATCATTTTGTTGCTTCAAATGATTTGAGTACGCTTTGCGACGTTCCATGGTTACCACATTTATTTTCTTCGTGACATTTCTTCTCTCTTGCTAACTCAACAGCTTTCTTGCTTCCTTCAATTGTGGATAGTTTGGGAACCACAGCAAAGTGACTTTATTGCGATCTATCAGGCTATTCAGTTCTCGAATACATCCTCAAACTAGTCATGATCGGATCTTGGGGTTAATTAGTGTTTCCACTACCGCCTGACCGTGTTGCTGTATAGATTCGCTTATTTTCACAAGCCCTCTGATTGATTTCAGTTGGACAACATAATATTGCGTATGCCTCTGCTTGAAAGAACGTGGCCTAATTGCTTAGTGGAAGGGAAATCATTGTGTTTCTCACCCCTCTGTAGATTGCAGCTGCAGTCTTTTCTCGATTTTTGAGTCGTCTGTAAACCAGATCAAATCTTAGAACCTGTCTCTGTAGTTGGATTGATTCCAGCTTAACTGATCCATGATTTCCACCTCAAAGTTTGTGTTAAAAAGATCTATCGAAATCATGGAATCAATGGAACGCCCTGTATATTATTGCACTTTTTGATTCCTTGTTAAATTTAAATAGCAATACGTTAGGGATACATTGAGGCTAAGTTGTACCGTTTCCGAATTACATGATGTTTTTTTTTGAAAAAATGATATTTGCAGTCTCCTCGGTGTTTGGAAATACCTCAGGAAATACGAAAGTTAGAAAGATGCGTTTTCAGTTTTCGCTTAACCATGAAATAGCACACGTCTTTTATTTTAAAATTGTTGCGTTTAAATTACAGCGTTATTAAATAGGGATCTGTAATTTTCCAACTCTAAAATCATGGATAACTTGATTTTTTTAAATTGAACGGTATAAAAGGGTAAAATTAACAGGATAGATACGTATCGCATTTCACCAAACTTGGGACTGGCATGCTTAGAAAGTGGCCAACAGAACACAATAGGACCACCAGAAACAAACAAAACTTGAATTTAAAAAAAGAAGAATTTACTAAAGTGCGTTCTGAAACATTGGGGATGAACATAAGATATAAAATAAAGATAAAAGAAAACACAACATTACTGGAATATCAATAAATCAGCACATTTTTCAAACTACATAACTCTATCCAAAGTATGGTAGTGTTGTCATTGTACAGAGAATTTGTACAACACTATTATATTAAATGTTCAAAATGCTGTCCGTTTTAGGCACCACATAATCAAAATCGCTTTTGCAAATACTTCTGAACATTTCTGAGCATTTCTGGTGTGACTTCTGGAAACGCTCTTAAAATACGATGGCGCATATCATCAGGGGTTGTTGGTGGCGTTTCATAAACTTTATTTTTAATAAAACCCCATAAGAAGAAATCGCAACTTGTAAGATCTGGCGATCTCAGAGGCCATCTGACAGCTCTTCCACGTATGGTAATGGGGGTGATTACCCTCCGCTCCCCTGCCCATATTAGCCAGCACCTGTACGCGCCTGTAGGTAAGTATCATTCATAAAATACTGTCTTTTTTATAACATTTAAAACGTTAGTCGGAATTTATAACATGAAACCTAACCTTAGCAGGTTGGATGTTAAGCTTAAATCAGTACGTAAAATGTGTTTGCTTTGTGTAAATTTTAAATGCATTTCCGAGACCCCTTAATATTGATTATTAAAATCTAAGATAATATTTCCAATCGTAATTATCCACATTATTCGATTAGTTATGAATAGGTAAAAAAAAATAAATGTGTATTACCCAGACAGCATACAATATTCTATGGGTATCCGTTTTAGATCCATAATAAATCCAGATATCCATGGATAGAAATAAATGTCAAATGGGTATACTTATTGGAATATCTTATGCCAAAAATTTATCCTATGGATGTCCAAACAGTGCCCAAAGTGATTAAGGGCCG
Source organism: Protaetia brevitarsis (assembly GCA_004143645.1). NCBI lineage: Eukaryota > Metazoa > Arthropoda > Insecta > Coleoptera > Scarabaeidae > Protaetia > Protaetia brevitarsis. Next base: position 46,785 of record RXPK01002091.1, read on the forward strand.
GTTTTACAAACACAGGATATACCTATAACATACGAAGAATAAACTCGGAATACGGGCTTTTTTTCGCTAAATTGATTAATGTTAATTAATTTTACCACTGTTTGTAATTTTCCACATAAATATTCAAATTTAATTTAATTTCAAATTATTCTGTAAGAATATTCAAGTAAGCAAATATATATATTGCCTATTCCCACAACATTCTATCTACAACTACAAATAATATTTACACATTATCTCCTCAGAATATTCTTTTGTGAAATATTCAAGAAAAATGCCACACGTAACCATGCCATAATGGCGGCGAGAATAGTATATGAAATGTACTGTGGTTGTATGGCAGTTGCTAGAAGCTGATTTATGGTGTTATAAAAATACAATCAGTGCTACGTAAAATTTGGTAAGTGTGGTCATTAATAGAGGCATGGGAAACATTTAAGAAAAAAACCAACCTGACTTAACCAAAAAATTCAATAGATATTTCATGAGATATATCGATATCCACTGATGGACATACATTTGAAGGTTGACGTACATTCATAAGACATCCAGTTATAGTACAAGGGCATATCCATAGAATATTCTGTGTAGGATTTCTAATGGACATACAAAGTTGTGGCATTTGGACTTGCCATGGATATTCTTGACTAGTCGTTTTAAGTATATTTTTGTGTTATCTGGGTATCTGAACATAATTAGTGGTGGGCTATCGATAGTTAGTCCTACTATCGATAGGTGAAAATACCGATAGTGCCCATCACTAAACATAATTGATTATGTTTATATTACCTTAAGATTACCACGTTAGTAGGTATAGCTGTCAATATAAAGTCAATGGTTTCTTTTTCTTTACAGGAAGTCAACCGAAGGAACAGGAGTTAAGTAGATTCATTAGATATGCTATATAATACGTCTAATGCATACATTCAAAGGGACCAGTATCGTAGATAGTTATGCATTAGATGTATTATATAGCATATCTAATGAATATATACATAATATATCCATTAGATGTACTATTTGGATATCTAATAGGCGAACATTTGAAGATGTAAAAGGCATCCATAGAATGTCTGTAACATCTAATGGGGATTATGGATATCCATAATAATATCCAAAGGATATCGCAGACATCCTCTTTCGCAGGCTTCAAATCTAAAGCAAGATGAAATATTTCCGCAACTTTGTGTTTCAGATTCTAAAATTGAAATTTCAGAAACGGTCCTGCTTACTGGGCAAAACAATTATAAATTATAAACAAAACTTAGACTGGACATTTCGAATGTTCCCTAGTGTACATGCAAAGTGATGGTTACCACAACGATGTCTGTTTATTTATAATATGTCAAAAACACGTTTCAAAATTCAAAATAAATTACCACAAAGTTAAATTAAACAACTAAATTAAACCGTTTCGTACATTGAATTCCAAAAATGGCCACGTCTGCGGGAACCCCGTCTAAAGCTACCACCTTCACCGAAGGAGACGGCGACCATACGTCAACAGCAGACGATACGACCGTAAAATCTCAGCCCCGTAAAAAGTACAAACAAAATTGGAGACTCAACCTGCTATCAATGCCCAGAAACCCTAGAGAAAAGTACTCGTATCCGCCGGACACCCCTGAAACCGGTGTCTCGCCAGGCGCTTTGAAGGGGGAGGCTACTGAGAGAGTAGATCATATGTCGAGGCCACCGGTTAGGTAATAATCGTCTTTTAAATGTATTTTGCTAGTCATTTATCTTATTGTGAAAATACTTTGAAAGAAAGTTTACAGTAGATTCCACAATGTATATTATTCCTAATCTGGGCTAGTGATAGGCAAACTACGGCCTGCGGGTCATGTCCGGTGGCTTGAGCTTACTTCATCCAGACCGCGATAAAACAGAAAGCAACTACATGGGCCGTGCGCGCCTAATGAGATCGATCAAGCACTTATTTTATAGTTAGACGTTATTTTTAATAACAAAGTCTGTTTAAATCTTTAGATAATAAAACAAACACACTTTTTCCTCGATTCTTTGAGAAAAAGTTCTAAACGTTGCAATCACTGATATGAGTGGGCAAATTATGTACGATAAATTTTGCAAAGGTCTTTCGAAAATGACTGGATCTATAACCAAGTGGTGTAACGTTACAACTGATACTACTTACATTTACTAATTAAAACCGTAACCATAGCGCAGTGTATGAGTTGGTATTTGGGGTGTTTTCATCGTCTGTTGGATTATTTAGTCCGACGTTTCGGCAATGTTCCTACTGCTGACCAATAATAAAAAACACGGTAGTAGAAAGGCCCGCTCTAAACAATTCAACAGACAAAGGAAACAACCCAAACACCGACTCATTCTAGTAATCCATCGTCAAGAATTTCACGTCATGAGTCATAGCGGCTTTACACATAGCATGCTGATAGATAATTAATATAATGCAAGGCAAGAAGACTGAATGACTCATGACGTGAAAGTCTTGACGTAGGATTGCTAGAATATGAGTTGGTGGTGGAGCTGTTGCCATCGTCTGTTGGATTGTTTAGATTCAAAGTTTCGGCAGTGTGTCTACTGCTGACGGCAGTAGAAAACATGAGAGTAGCATTAAATTATAACATATACACATATACAGCATCGAGGATAAAAAATAAGATTTCTTTTTTAATCTGAACTATGGACAATTTTTATAAAAGTAATATTCAGAAATTGTGCAAAGCTCTCAGAAACTCATGTCGTTGCTGTGCACTTGCCAGAAAGCGCTTTCTAAGCTTAAATATGTGTAAGGTTCGCAACAAGCTTGACTAACACCACTTACATTGTCACAAATGGGTGTAGTTATTTCCGTCTAGATATTCAGGTTCAGGACATTGAGTGGCGGGACATCCCGAGAAAATCGGCCGCAACAGCGAATAGGCATAACATCTGTACCTCAACCGACACGATACCTACTCCCACTCCATGGCGAAGGCCTATATATTTAGTTGGCGTTGGTGTAGCACATCCTCAATAAGGAAAGAATAATCAGCGTTTGTTATATAGTTACGACAAAAAAAATAATAATTATGCCTAAATAAACTTTATCGTACATTTACACTTTGTTTACTGATAAATGGAAACTAAGATAAACAATACCCTGGCTCAATTTTTTTTTTGTCTAATTTGATCGGCTACTGAAAGTTTGCCCATCCCTAAGCTAGACGATCTGTACATTGACCTAACTTAGTTATGTCTACATTAGAACACTGGTGATCAACAAGAAGCAATTTATGGATATGTATAAAGATTACGGGCCTAAGATGGATCAAAAAATAGAACTATCATGGAATTCAATGTATAACTGCTACAAGAAGGCTCGGAGGGATATTTCCAGAAAGTATGTTACATCCTCTCAAATTAATTTCAACTTACTATTGAATCCTTTCTATTTAGGACTAGCACTACGTCAAAACGCTCTAGAACCAGTTCTAGAGGTAGGCCCAAAGATACCGCTAAGCCATCTAAAGAAACAAAGCCAGGGAAGGGAGGTAAAACATGGAATAAATGCGAAATATAATGCAACTCTAATAAATGAAATTTATCAGGTAAAGGTGATGCAAAAAAAGCTAAAGGAAAAAAAGAAAAGGGAAAGAAGGGCAAGAAAGGAGAAGGCGAAGGAAAGACTACGGCGGAAAAGAAGGAAGAAGATATGGAAAAGGCAATGGAAGAATGGATTGAGTTAAGGTCCAAGCCAAAGAAAGTGTTTTTACCCGAACCGATTGCTGTAAGTTGTATCGAACAATACGGACACATATCGCGATATCGAAATAAAATAAAATATTGTACTCGTGCTTGTTGACAAAATACAGATTTTGTATTGTAAAAATAGTATTTTTACTCAATGACAAGGCATTGTCTTGCTCCTTAAAAAACGATTATTTTTAAAAAGCTTCATCTCTCAATAATCTTCAATTAATCTTTCTCAGCGACAAAGTAATAGTAATTGTTTATAGCGAATGTGGATAACATAAATGTTTGGTAAATCGTTTTCTTGAACAATCAAATTGAGAAAGCTTTAGTCTAGAGTCTAGATTATAACCTATTTATGTAGCTCGTCTTATACTAATACTTTGCTCATAGAATTAACACAGTCATTTTGCATCAAATTTTGCTGTCTTCATTTTTACAGAGGGGTCCAATCGCTGATTTACTGGAGCTAAAGGAGAAAACAGACTTACTTGCAACACCGAAGAAAGTCTACACGGTTGAAGAGAAAGATCCTACAAAAGTTAGTTCAACTTTATATACGCTTCAGTTTTTGCTTTAATGTGCTTGATTCCACCCGCAATATTCTCTTCCACAATAATACGTTTCCATTATTCGTACAGATAGCTGAGGCTGCTCTTGTCTATACACCAACAGAGAGAATCGTTGAACTGGCAAGACCACCAGCGTTCCGTCTCGTTAAAGAGGAGCCGTGCATCCCAGGAGCTGTCAAGCCAGAAGCACTTACATTCATAGGTATTTAAACATACTGTGATGATCAAGTAGTGTATACCATTGGCAAATTTTGTACCTTTTAAATACTAGTCACAGCTTTATTATAACTCGATATTATTATAGACTGCCCCTCCGCTCCTCTTTGTTGACAATAAAAACTAAGATCAATATTTTTGTTCGCCATTATATAGTGTAGAGCACATTTCAATAGAGAATGGTATACTGCGTCACTTGCCCAATTAACGAATATTAGTTATTGTTGCTAGAAAACAACCACGCCTGTTTGGACGTGATAAGCGTCACAAATCGCGCAGCTTTTGATGACGCAATGTACGTTTCTCTATTGAAACGTACTCTAAAAATAAATATGTTACAGAACACAAATTTTTAATCAAATGTAAAAATGACTTATTTGTTTTCTAGCAAGTGAAAGAATTAAACAATTAGCTATGCCTAAAGTTACCCAGAATGCTAATGATACCGACATTAAAGAAGATCCCTTCGCTATCAGTCCAAACGCTTTAAAATACGTAGCAACGGAACGAATAAAAGAATTAGCGAAACCTGTAGAACGCTGAACTGTAACATCTTTTAGTTGTTTAATTTAAAAAGAAAAACAAAAAAAAATGGAAAAAAATATAAACATACAAAAATTGTAACTGAAATAAATACTTTATTTCATTACCTGCCTTTAATTTTTTTTGTACGTTACAATTATTACTGATAAATCATTAAATAAAATATTGCTTAATACTCGTATAGGTTGACTATAAAAAGTTGCTTTTATATATTTTTTTTTTGTAGCTGATATATAGATAGAAAAAACTTAATTACTTATATTTGTTAAAATTATTTCAAATAATTCGATAAAAACACTTTTCTTTACTTATTAATACTTCTAAATTGGGCCGACTAGATTTCTCATTAAACGTAAAACGACAAAAGTCGCAATTTCTTATAATCACCTATTCTATGCCATTGCAGCCAAAGAATGCAGCACAAATTCTATTGCTTACTTCAGTGCAATTATATCTATCCAGAAATATACAATTTTACTAAACTGTTGTAATTTTTAATTGTTTAACTGTACTACATTTTTCAATGCAATGGTATATTTTTAAGAATAATATATTAACATATATATATATTTACAATAAGACGCAATATAAAACCAAGATTACATAATAAATTAAAAATAAATTAAATTTGCAGCTATAATTTGATAATGCTAATGTAAATCCTTGATTATTTGGCTGCAGTATATCGCTCAGTTCACTGGAACTAAGTTGTTAATTACTGCATAGGTGAATTCTTTTGTACTAGATTGGCCACCGATATCCTTAGTCCGGACTTTTCCATCTTTTAAAACTTTATCGACAGCATTTCGAATCATATTGCCATAAGCGGGCAAATTGATGTGATGCAATAATTTTGCTGAGCATAGCATCATAGCTGTTGGGTTGGCAACATTTTTACCAACCGCTTCGGAAAATGTGTGTCGCGCACCCTACAATATAGACAAAGTTTAAGAAGCTACAATTAAATTGACAAACCTATTTTCTACATTTATTAACATACGATTTTTTTTTTATCACCCAATTACGCTTATTTGCTAAGATTGAAATTGTTACTATTATTGTTAAGTTAACTATACACCTGCTTGTCGCGTATGTTAAAGAATAACGTATTGACTGGGACAGAATGTTGTCTGTCTATTTTATGTTTTAACCAATGTCATCAATTTTTGTCCGTATGAATGAAATTGATACTTCTGAGTCAAATTAAAAACCGTATAAACACGATATCTTATGCGCGGTTTTTAGTATTAGTTTAAATTCGATTTTGAATTTAAGTTCAAATTTTGCGTTCAAGCCGAATTACACTACTGAAAGTTTACAGAAGCTTTGTGCTATAAACAGAACATTTTTTTCTTGCAAAATATGGAAAGAAAGCGAAAAAAACGGGCGAGAAATTATAACTAATAATAAACCAAATACACAAACTAACGACGCTATAGGTTAGATTTGATAACTGACAGGTGCCACAATAGAAACCGGAAACGGTGCACTGTACTAATAAGCAGTAACACACATTCATGAAATTAATCCTTGTATCTTTTTCTGTGAGACAAGCAGCAACTTTACTTCTTTTTTCAATAGAAATACTTGAAAAAATATTTAAACCAGAAGATTGTCTTTACTTATATGGTACATCAATGACGTTGGTTAAAACATAAAATAGACAGAGAGTACATACATATTAATTGCATCTCACCTAAAAGCGGGAAATATCACTTGCGACCCATAAAAATACAAAGAAACATATTTTTATCTATCATTCCAGAGCGAATCATTACGAACAACAACAAAAATCATTAGGGTTATCAGAAAAGTAACGTACCCCATTTATTTTGGATAAGTTAGCAAATACTACAAAATTCTAAAACTGTCTTCAATGTCGTAACCGTCATAAAGATATCTTCCGAAAGAGTTTTTATATGATCATAATTTCCATTTAAAATTTTAAAGATAGCAACGCCCTTTCTCTTACATTTCAAGTCGGGTGTCTATTCCTATAGTCAAAATATAACAAATAGCCTCTAAATTCACCCAGTTTTTATTTATTATTAAGTTTTTTTTTAATAATTTTAATGGACGTGTATTACAATAGTCATTGTACCACGTGTGTTTCATATTATCTTTTCTATTTCGCATTAATTTACGTTTACTTTCCATTTAAAGTGGTATATTTTATCCATGCAGGCAATTTTAATGCTTGCCTGTTTGTGACACAGTAGGGCCGAGTTCTCCAACAAGTTATACAAAAAAAATACTTAATATACTTCATAGTTGTTATACGATGATGAACGCGTAAATTAATTCAACATTTAAATTACATTTTCGGAAAAAAAATATCACAATTGTTTTGGCCAATAAAAAAGGCGATTTTTGCGTAGTCTCACTGCCACAGATGTCAGATGTGGTTTTTGGTTAGTATTTAAGTGACAATTATACCTTGTCTCAAAGTTAGGTGGAGCGATTTAAATCAATCGTGTCAAAAAGAAGTCTTTTGATTTGCTTTCGCGTAACCTTGTTTACAAAGGAAATATTCCGGAAATCTGCATCATGCCATTCTTTATTTCCGTAGACATATGGAAATATAGAAGATGATGGGATAATGGACAATTTGATTTGGCATTCATAATGAATTTAGGAAATAGTGTCGGATAGTGATACAGAACGTGATTTTTGCAAAATAGTAATCAATTAATTATTAACGTAGGCATTACGGTACATATAAATATAGCTTACTTTTTAAAATTAAAATATCAGTACGCGAGTGATTTTCTTATTTTAAACTACAAATCATCGTTTAAACGTGCAAGTAGTTTAATCATTATAGGTAGTTTTATAGGGTTAGATAACTGCCTGGCAGCTGTCAAAGCCGTAGCTCAAAAAATTGTGTGTTGGTTATAAATTCAAATTTAGCGCTATTTTCTATCCTTTTTGTTTAGAAGTATCTCACGCCTTAATAATATAAGAAATAAATAATATATGCTGTGTAAACCGGTCTACTTCCGCTACTCCTAATTTTATAAAAGGAATATTATGATTATTAATTTAATAATTGCGTTTATATTAAGTATTAAATAGTCTGTAATTATGCTAAGGTAAGTTTTATAAGATGATTGTTGTAGGATTTATACAAATCAAATAGGACATTTGCCAATAATTTGCAATTTTACACAGACAACCTACATTAGATACTCCATGGATTTGAAGTAGCTGACCAAAATTGACCAATTATTGATGACATTATGATTGCAGAATATTTTTTCAACAAATCTATATCTTAGAAATGAAGCTTTTGTAAAAACAACGAAGGCAATTCTACTCAAAGACATCATAATTGAAAATTTGACACATTCACTGACAACGCAGACGGAGACGCAGATCGACGAACGCCAAACCGTTAATTTTTTATTGGACGGAACAGTTGTGACATTGGACTAAAATTTTTAAAAGATATACATTTTCAATTTTTTTTTTTTCCTTCAAAAATACTAATCTCATAAACAAAAAAGTCGTAGTAATTTGAAACTTTCGTTTCAAATAAAAAAAAAAATTGTTCCCGACCCTACTCTTGTGTCATGTTCAATGATTCCATGCAAGTGATAAAAATGTCAGATATCAAAACACGAGTCGCATATACTGTCACCACAAACAGTGTTACAAAATAGAACCTTGTAACACTGTTTTTTTTTTTGCAAAACAGTTACACAAAGTGCTCACTGTAGGTGCAAATAATAAAAAAAAACATTAAAATAATTCACAGTTCATAGATTTAGTGTGTCTCTTCTGATATCAACTAAAGTCCTACATCCAAAGTTTAAATAATAGAATTAAACAATATCATTGCTTATCATGTCTTGTAAAGTTGATATTTAATTATTTTAATGTGTTTGCGATTGTTTTATTAAGAAGTTTTATTTAAATTTGACTTTCTTCAACTTCCATTGCTGCTTTTATTCAACCTAATGATAATATAATTAGAACGAAAGATGTTTAAAATATAGCATCTGCATAAATTGTTCCAAAAGCTACACGCCAACATGCTACGTTCGGTTCTGAATCGAAAATCATGTTAAAATGTATCGTGCTTCGTATATGTTCAGGAACCCGCTTGAAAGAAACAAACATTTGGCAATACTGTAGCAGCATACTATTGTGCAGTATGTAACGTTAAATCTGGACAGTAATGATTTTGATCATTGACATTTACATTGCATTGAATGTTACACCAAATTCCGGTAAGTAGCGACATCTGGATGAGATTTGAGAACATGAGAATTATTTCCTTGACATGTCAAAATAATAGTACCGGCAGGTGTAACTGATAACAACCTGGTTTATGTCAATCAATAAGAAGTGAAACGCAATTTTAAAAAACCTAATAGTTAGGTTTTTGACGAAGCAAGCGGATTAATTAGTATAATTTTGGAAAATATTAACTTCAGTACTTGTCAATACGACACTTATGCAAATTTAAATTGACATTTTGTTGTTGCAATCAACTCGGGGATAAGCATTTTTCCCAAAAAGATCTGGTAAGTGCCACCAGTGGTGAACACATGCAACTCCTAAGTCGACAAGTCGTATAAAGCAAACTGTCGAACCAGGAAACTCATTATTCTGCAATGTTGTCAAATGTGTTTTTCGTGAAAGTATATTAATGAAGAAATGTTAAAAACCTTTACGAAATAATACTAGTAAAAAATCTTTAAATTAAATTTTAGTTGTTTCTATTAAAAGATATCGAAGAGTAAGCCTTAGTTAAGGAATAAAATTTCGAACCTTTACAGCCTCATAAAAATAAACAGAGCACGACATTTTAACTTTAAGATTTCTGATTCAGAACCGAATGAAAAATGTCGCTGCTTTAGTTCGTGTAGCTTTTGCGACAATGTATACACATGTTGTATACCAAATAAATAACATTATATTGGATTGAAGTTTGGTTTTTAATTTAATTTATTCAAAATTGGCGTATACAATTAGAATAATTTATACCACCAATTACTACTTATGCTTAAGAAATTTAAATGTAATTTTATTTACAAGGAGTAAATTTTGTTTTGTGAATTTGCGCATTTTTTGTATTTTTTTTAGTAAACGAGGATTCAATAGAGTTCTCGGAAAATGCTGTTAGTAAGATCTCAACAAGGCTTCGAAATATGTCGAGTTTCGCTGAGCTAGCTAGAAAGCGTAATATGATCACAGCTCAAAATTGACAAATTTACACGTGTGTTCCTGACGAACTCTGTGAAATATATGTAATTAAACATAAAAATGATGCTTAATACAGGTGATAAGAAAATTGCAGACATTACACATTTTCAGATAATTCTTTTCTACAAATTAGAATGAAAATAGAATTTTCTTCTGTGGCAACGTTAATAACATCAATTTGAATTTCGTAAAATGCAGTGCAGCAATATGCCGTTTATGTTGCTATTTGCACAAAATAAACATCGAAAATTCAGGTAATTAAGGTTAGAAAAACATGAATATTTAAATCTCAAAAAGTGGGTAATGAGTATGCACTGATGGAAATAAGACAAGAAAAAAACTACCCAAAAAGCAAGAACAGGTGAAATAATATCCCACTCAGTGATTTAAAAATTTGATCAAAATTTAATTTTGATATGTGCAAATTATTGGTGAACATGTTATTTATTTTTTTTTAAATAAACTATACATGTATACCTTCATCTATTGTTTCTCATTGCTCAATTAAAGCAAAAGCTCTAATTTGGGTGATATTTTATAAGATAACATATCCAAGATCTAAATTTACATAAAATCGATACATCCCTCACATTGCAGTTTATGAAGTAAACCCATTTTCTAAACTTTTGTAATATATAAGGTTCGTTCGAACCTATAGTTCAGAACCGTTCTCTGACTGATGCGCATGCGGAATGACATTTTCACCGTTCCGACCTTGTAGTTCTCGTTCGGACGGACTGTCAAAACTACAAATTCAGAACGATTCTAGAACCGTTCAATCAGCTCTTGCTAGGGAGCAAGTATTTGAAATTCTGAGGTAATTCTAGACATGCGCAATAGATGTACAGGTTATGTTATATGATTGTGGTTATTTATCCATTATAAACATAGCGCGAATTTGAAATTTTAGGTAGGGTTAAATTTGTTCGAACCGCCAATTTCAGAACTATTTTGGAACTTGAACTGTCATGGGCACTAGATCCAGAATTTCAAATTCAAGAACGGTTCTCGAACTATAGGGTCAAACGAACCTATTAACTATCCTTACAATACTTACTGGCTCAAATACTACACACTGAGCTGAATATGATGCTCCCGCTACCACACCTGCACCTCCTACTAAACCAGAGGCCAAATTATCCACAATATTACCATACAAATTAGGGGTAACCATTACATCAAATTGTTGAGGTTTTGAGACCATTTGCATAGTACAATTGTCAACTATCATTCTTTCAAACTCAATCTTTGGATATAGCTTTGCCATCTGCAAAATATTTTCTAAATAAATTTATAAAGCACATATAAAAGAAACTCTTACCTCCTCACAGCTTCTAAGGAACAAACCATCACCTAATTTCATAATATTAGCTTTGTGAACTGCAGTAACTTTCTTGCGATTATTTTTTGTAGCATAATCAAAAGCAAATTTTGCAATCCTCTGAGACTTTGTAGCAGTAACAATTTTTAAGCATTCAACAACACCTTTAACACTTTCATGTTCCAGTGCAGAATATTCTCCTTCTGTTTGTTCTCTAATTATAACACAATCAATATTTTGATGCCTACTTTTCACTCCCGGCAATGATTTGACATGGACAACATTAGCATATAAATCGAGGGAATTTCGTAATTTCATATTCAATGTTTGTAGTTCGCCTGTGTGGCTGTAATCGGGGGTAGCTAAAATTCCTTTTAAGCAAACCCTATTTTTGGCAATTGAGTTAGAAACGGTATCCAAAGGTGCACTTAATGTAGGATTTACTTCAGAAAAGAAATAAGATTCAAAATCAACAGGAACTCCAGCAGATTTAAATACTTCTTGTACAGAATACACCAACTCAGGGCCTACACCATCTCCAGGTATCAAGGTGCATGTTCTGCGACTATCTGGTCTTTCTGTCACAGCCTGGAATAATGCAAATGCGAAAAGGTTACATAATACAAAAATTAGAATGCATTTACCTCGACATTGTTCACTGGAGAAACGTGAAGAAATCTAGGGCCAACTGACAGTATTACCTGATGCTACATGAAGATTATTTTGATAATCTATTTTTAATTTTCATAAAAAATATCCCAAACATACCTGATTTATTACTCGTCCTAAATTGCGTGCAATTAAAGCCATTTTGTTAGAATTTTATAATTATATAACAACAGCTCAATACGTGAGAATAATACGAGATTATACCAAAATTATCAATTTAACACATGTTCTAAAAAATGTATTGGTTAAAAATATGGGATAGTTATTCGATAACTAACAGTTGGCAGAAACGAACTTTTTCTTGGTTTAGGTTGGTAGCACAAAAATTAAAAATGAAATAAAAGGAATCGCTTTTGTAATTATTTATTTTATCGTCTCTATCTTATGAGAATGGAACCAAATTCATTAAAATTTTGATGTAATATCAAGAAACATTTACACGTCAACAAATTTTAAATTATCGAATCGAATTGCTTGTTGCAACTGACAGATGGCGGTAGAAGAAAGTACGTGACGTCACATCAACGATCAGTCAGGGAAGTTAGACATGTCGCGGTGTTGTAAGAACAAGTGATAGTTAATTGTGCACAAAAATATTTGTGGCTCCACGTTCTAAATTTTATATTTTTGCTAGTAAAAAGACAATTTTCAAATTATAATTATGGCGTCAGCGACCTGCATCAAGCCAGAGTTTATAGTTGGTGGAAAATATCGTTTAGTTCGGAAAATCGGTAGTGGATCATTTGGTGACATTTACTTGGGTATCAATATAACAAATGGCGAGGTAAATGTTATTTAAAATTAATCCTTTGTACGCAAATCATGTCAACAAATTGGAAAAATACTATTAGAAAAGTGGATGTTTATTTGCTTTGTTCAGAGTTGTGTCTTGACCGTGTCCGTATTCCGAGATTAGTGGCAGCCATATCCGTTGCGGTAGCTTCTTTAACTTGGAAATTTTTGTTTGTAATCCAAAAATACGATTGTATTGCAGTCCGAACATAAATACTCTACCGCGCACTTCCTTGTTAACGCATACAACCTTTAGTGTTTGGTAACATAAAAGTAGGTTATAATCCAAAAGACAAAACTCTAATAAGTACACACTTCACAATTTATATTCAATACTTTCTGTGCAAAAACCGTTTGAGAAACCCTCGTTTTAGGTTTTATTTTTTAATGTCATATGCAAAAGTGTATAGATATAACTAAGAAAACAAGCACATATGCTTAAAAGGGCCATTCTCTTTATGAAGTCAAGGTTATTTTGCCTCATTCAATTAGATTATGTTATTATTGGCAAATTCGGATTTTGCAACTTTTGTATTATATTTTCCCAGGAAGTTGCAGTCAAGTTAGAATCTGTCCGTGCGAGGCACCCACAGCTGTTATACGAAAGCAAATTATACAAAATTTTGCATGGAGGAATAGGAATTCCACATATCAGGTATGTACGGCTTCTAAACGACTTTATTTCCTTTTCGTGTGGCGATTATAAGATTTAGTGTGAAATTATTTCGTATCGATTGTGTTTTGGATTTCGCGGAATGCATGGCGATTTTCCAAAACATGCTGGTGGTGTTCCCTCCAGTTTAAAAATAGGTCGCACGATTTGTAACTTTGCTTTCTGAGAACGTGTTTTTTTGGATGCAAATCGTCATATTATATTTTCGTATTGGAATTTTCGGCATATACTTGTGCAAAAAATCGTGTACGTGATCCTAGAGCGTATATATCAAATATCAACACATAACATTAATCATTACAAGAAAAGTTTAAAAACTATCGTTGTCAAGTATTTAGAAAATATTATATTTAATTATTTATTTGTGTTTGCATTATACAGATACATCAAGCTACAAATTTGGTTGTTCTTTGTTTACTGTTGCACGATCCCGTACGACATTCAACAAGTTCAAACCTGCAATGACGAACTTACGAGATTTTCTAGCTAATGGCACCATTTTCTTTTAATAACTGCATGCATTTCAAGTCGTGCAAAAATATTAGCAGGTCGGTTGGAATATTTAAATTATTGTTAGCTATTTTTAGAGATCATTACTAATTTTGTGACATATTTTTATTTATACATAAAATGCTACTATAATTACCATAACCAGTTCTTAAATAAATTCGGTAATTTCTGCATTTATAAATGTCACTTGGGTACAATATATTCTGTCTAAGTTTTTCGTTTAATCAATTAGCACTTTTGTAGGTGAGGTACTTATGTGCAGATACATTTTAATTGAAAACGGTAGATCAAATGACGTCGTTTAAAGACCGACGTTCTGTATCAGAATATCCATGCATATCTTGCACAAATAAGTGCCTCTGTAGGAAAGATAACGCAGTTTGTGTCGATACAACTCTAATTTTTTCTAGGTCCACAAATACTGTAAATATGTTGTACTCTCATTCGAATAAGATAAGACTATTCATCGGTCGTTGCAATTTTTACCATCTATTACTCGTACATTACTTGACGTCTTTAAGCATAGAAAAAATAAACATGTTATAAAACTAACATTCAAACGAATCCGATTAGGTATTTGTACCACACAATTGCTTCGGTTATTGAAAATTGCGAAGATTTCAAGCTCATATGATTGATGACAGAAATCTGTGGATTGTTTAAATATTTGCTGTTGTTAATTACCCAGTTTATAATCAATAATAAAAACTATACTTAGAATGCATGGACTTGACGATTTCCAATTAATGTTCATTTTTTTTTTTAGGTTTTGCACCAATACTGTTGTTCCCATTTTGATTTGAAATTCTTTTTGCATTGAAAATATTTCTTAGAAAGCTCATTCGACAAAACTACATCTTCATAAAACTTTTATTAAACTTGATATTTGAAAGATTATAGCTACATATATTCGCGGAGGAATTACAAACTAGTCAGGTGCGATTCGATTGGCTCAAAAAAAGCCGAAACCGTTTTCTGACTGATTTCACAGTTGGCTCTGAGTAGTTTGTGATTCCTCAACGAACACAGTTTATACTATGCTTCTGCAGATGTTCTATAAGTTGTTTCATGTAAACGGTATTCATGTAATATATTGCACTCTTGCACAGATTTTTGTTTGTGGTTAACTGTAGGCCATTAAACCGACTGATACATTACCTGAAGGTGTTTCGATTCATTTCAACTGATTCAATCTTCACATGAATTGAAATGGATACTTGGTACATACGTCTTATTACCATTGTTATTGTAATTTCTTTGACTTTACACTACACAGAGATAAAAGATTCTGTAAATCAAGAAAATATTTCTTTGCCACTATTTAAAATAACAATTTCTTTCAGTTAAAACACATAACATAATATTATCTAAACGAAAAAAATATGTATTAACTGGAAGAAATGATTCTTTTAAGTAGGAACAAAGAATTATGATTAGGTTTCTCCTTTGTGCGACACGACTGTTGAATTTCATTGTGTAATTAATGGCAAAAAGAGTGATGCATGAGCGGATATATCATCAGCAGAAATAAATATTCCTATGACCGACTAATAATATTATAACTACCCCCAATATTCGCTAGCAATGACGAATTATGCTTATTGTCGGTAACATATTAATTACAAGGAAAGCTAAAGAATTACAATACTTAGATAAGTAAGTAAACAAAACTTCAAAAACAATTATACACCCAGGTTTATAACTGTTTTATCTAATCCTAAATAAAAATAAACCAACAAGGTAACAAAGTAGCAATAGCAGAATGTGTAAAAGTAACTTAATTTTGAAAATTCTTGAAACAGACGAGATACTACGTGAGTCAGTTTGCTCTGACGTCACGACCGTGTTGCAAATTTTCTCTTTGTCAAAACGTAAACAAACCGTTAGGTTATTTAATTGTCAAACAATTTTGACAGGTGAATAAACAATCTCTTCAAAATAACATTTACCGTTAATATTAGTGATAATTCTTTTTGAAAATCCGGATTTAAAATATGTTAATTATAACACGAGTGGTAAAAATAATAAAAAGGCATAAGTGAATACAATAAATTTAATCAGAGTCATTATTGCTTAAAGTATTCACAGTAACTATTAGTATGCAAATTTCTTCTCTATTCAAACCAATCTCTCTGCTTCACTACTTCTGCATTTCGTTTCCAGTATGTTGTACACCAAGTACTACATCAGATTTCCAGACTAATTTAATTCAATCTGCTTTATACTATTGTATGCATCTCTCCGATCTGCCATATTTCATCTATCGTTTTATAACAAACTTCCTTTTTTTTTTTTGAGAGCACATAATACCTTCCACAACCATGTGTTTTCCATAGCACATTGACAATGGGTAGAATAATCTATTTTTACAACATTTATTTCGTATGCATTTTGGTTTTAGGTTGCTGGATGTAATTTCTTATTTGCTCATGGATAAAATTTGGCGAGTGCTCTAAACATAAATGTTTAGAGCACTCGCTACTCTCTAAAAACGAAAATTTTTTAAATGAATATCTCTATATTCACATTTTCGGATAGACACTTTTTCAAGAATTATAATGATATACGGTTTGGTGGGTATAATTAGATATTAAAATAAAGCATTGACTATTAAAATCTTTTTGTCAGATATATCTGATAAAGAATATGTTGCCATGGAAACTTTTCGCAGAAATGAAATTATTTGCATTACTCAGTATTATTGATAGTCATAGTCAAACTGACAGATAGTTTCGTATACTAAAATAGTTGTTCATTAAGGGCGAACTAACAGAACGTAAAATAATTAGTTTGTTAATGATGGTTTTCTTTGGAGACTGGCAGAGGCTCTTCAAGATGCATGCAATATTCCTTGATGAAAGAATTTCGAAATCAACAATCTCAAGAGTGTTGCAAAAGTTTAATGAAACTGGAAGTGTTAAAAGTCGGCCAAAATCCGATCGGCATAAAATTGAGGATAATTCTTTGGATCTTCTTGTTAATCTTTAAGAAGAACCTAAAACGTCACTAACAAAACTGTCCTTATATTACTCTACTAATCCTTTTTTGTTGTCTAAAAATAGGTTTCATTCGTATAAAGTACATTTAATAAAAGAATTAAATGAAGATAACCCTTATAGAAGGATGCAGTTTTGCCAGAAAATGGTAGATAAGATTAATCATAATGGAACTAAAAATATTAATCGCCAACGCTTTATTTTAATATCTCAAGCCACGTCTCCACCAAGCCGTATATCAGTGTAATTATTCGAAAAGTGTCTATTCTAAATGTGAAAAGATGCAGGGTGATCCATTTAAAAAAAGTACCGATAACGGCATATCTCGAAACATGATAGTTATTGGAAATCAAAGTATGTTACATATTAGAATAAAAATAGAATCCATAATTTAGCTAATCAGGTGTTCCCACAAACTTGCCTGACCATGTATAGTTTTACTAAAAGTTATAAATACCTATAAATCGAATAAATAATAACCTATTACGTAGATTAAATTTTCTAGCTAAAAGTTTGCAATTTTCCTATGTAGTTTTTTTTAGTTTCGATAAATCAGTTCCGTATGCGTACTGTAGATTGAATTTAGACCGACCCGAAAAACTTTGCTGCATTTATTTTAAAACGGTAGTTACCATAAGATTTCTACATCCAGAAGTTAATCTTCGAAATAGTAAATATTTCAAAATCTTATTTCTATTTGAACACTTCTTTAACAGCCTTTCTTTTACGGTACGTATATTCGTATCTTATTATCGGCAATTGCGTACGAATTCGTTTATACGCTATGGATTATTTGAAAATTAGGATAAGCAAATGAAGATAAATTTGATGATTGGTTTTGATTAGACAATTATTTTTTAAATAGCAATAATGTTCTTTTCCTGTTAAAATTATAATTTTTTTTTTTTGTAGTCATTATGATTTTATTGATGAAGAATATTTTATTTATTTTGTTAAAATTTATATTTAGGTACAACATAGATAATCTATATATTGTACTTAAAGGTAAGCTGTTTAGGTATTATGACGTAGACAGGACAAAAAATATTGAGTTTTCGTCAAATTGCGACAAGATAATGCCGATATGTCATCTTTCCTCATTCAAACAATTCTTAATATATGATAAGTTCTTGTCTTCGCATTTTGCATTTCTTAGAATGTGTCCTAACCGTAATTACCGGCAGATAGTGAATATAGGTTAACCACTTCCACTTTATTCCATACGAAAAATATAAAAAGAGATTATGATAATTAAATATTTTGAAGTTTCTTCTTTTTCTACGTCGAGTATGCAGATTTAAACTGTGTGCATGTCTAAAGTATTGGGTATTCTCGTTAGAAGTGATTCTGGAAAACGATAGCAGATTGAATACGCCGAATCGCCAATCAAAGTTTTAAATAAACCACCACATCACAAGTGTTATCTTTTTCGAGTCACATGTTCATAGATATAGACACATACGAATCACTATAGAATCGTTATCAAATTGCTTGTAGAAACCAAACACTTTTAGAACTTTTATTTTGTTTGTTTATTGATTGTTCGCAATGTTTTGTTTTTTAACTCTCATAAAATTATTCTGAACATGACCTATACACTATTGAAAAATAACAAAGAAATAATTAAATAAATGACCCAGTTTCTGATGGTTTAAAAAGGAAGAAATATTGCCTGTGTCTATCAAGAAAACAGATTAGTTTTACAGAAGTAGACACTAGGACGTGTGTGTGTTTTTTTTATGGTTAACAAATCTTTTAAAGTATTAAAATGATATATTTAAGTTTTCCAACTTTTAAATATTGTTGGTGTAAAATTCCAAGAATATATCTCTTCTTATACATGCACAAGGGAACTTCGCGAATTGTAAATCGCGGATTCCAATAAAACTTTACCAGTTTGTAGATCTCATGGACTGTTACTCAACGACACTTTCTGTTTCTGCGGAACTCATCTTTAGCGAGTGTAAAACGCCCTTGAAATGCGACCAAAATTTCGTTTATCCAAAATAACTTTTAAATGATGAGAGATAGAAAAAATGTTTCAACGGCGGACATGCAGCGTTTATGCAGCTTTTTCGATTAGTAGAGATATTTCTGTACAGGGTGTACAATAAGCACGGAACGACACATATTGTGCTTATTTGATCGAATTTATCGGTTATAATCACTCTATTTGGCATTGAGTATTGTATATAGACACGATTTAAAAATTATACGGGTGTATACAGTGTTTACAAGATTATGTTTTTTTTTTTCATATTTCTTTATTATGAGATTCTGTGTATACTGTTGTGTGGTTGCACTGTATGTTGAAAGCCAGTGTAAAATTATACCAGGCGTTAAATGCCTATATGAGAGGACAGGCAGAACAAAATGTATACTTCCACTGATTGTTCGTTACACTTTAGACATTACACACTGTATATACAAAGTAGCGACACACGGGGTCTACAAATTGGCCAAATTTTATTAGAATCCGCGATTTACAGTTCCCTGTTAGCCTAAGAATGTCAGAATATTTCGTTCGAAATAGGGCGATTTAGAATTTAATAGTAGAATTAACCATTAGTTGATCTCGCGAAAGGCGATGTTGCCGTGGGTTTTTTTTTTTATTCACATTTAACGGGTGAACGAAAATAGCCACTAGTGTTCTATAAATAACCCCCTGTTTGACATGCAAAACGTCGTAGTTGCATGCGTAGTATACAGACATGTTTACAGAAAGAAATCCGATGAAAACAGATCTTCACAGAGAAGTAATAAACGTCGGTACTTCGAGCACTCCAGACGTCGTTCCCTAGATTGCAGCTTGTATTATTTTTGTTTTACTGTCTTGTTGGATAGCGTAGATTAAGTAATGGAATTAGAAACTCTACGGGCACGACACAATTTTCACCTGTGTAATATCTACAAATTGTGAAGTGAGTCAATTCAGAATTATAGATTCGTCCTTTTTATCGTGCATTAGAATGTTAGCTTTTTAGTGCACATAAAATTAATTAATTTCTATCCTGTGCTGAATATTTGTGAAAACCGTGAGTGCAGAAAATAACTAAAAACCAAGAACAAATCTAACCTAATAGTATACTGAAACTAGTATATTTTAATAAAATACTCATCTTGGCTATTCATTAGCCGGGCAGGGTATTTCTCTTTCCACCCTTCCCTTTTAAATTTATCTAATTCTCTCACACGACATTGATGATAGTGGCGTTCGGTCACGAGCCTGATCTTGTTGTATATTTACGATAAAATGCAAAAACTGTGTATTGTTATACAGGGTGTCTCGCATTTATTTTCCTACGCACTTACTCGAAAAGACAGTGGTACAAAATTGCTGTAGAAACCAGCGAAATTGGGACGACATTCTACACAAGATTCTGTCATTATAACACCCGCCATACCCCGCCCCACTGATTTTTTTAACATTGATCGCCAACTCTTTTTACAAGCTTTCAATAGCTTGTAGGCTTGCAAAAACATTGATATGTATTAATTTTATTAATTGTGCAATTTGACAGAAACGGAAAGTAAATTTCATAACATTAGAAGAAAAATATAGGTAGTCCGGAACTCTTCAATCATTTACGTTTGTTTGTTATTATTGCTTATTGCCAGAGCAAGGACATTTTTGTACGCGTTGAACATTGCACATACGAGAGCCGATGAACAGTTCAATTGCTCGTATAAATGCTGTAGTAGAATTCAACTAATATCCACACTATCTATGTATAAAAATTACAGGGGCTCGTAAAGCTCAAAGAATAATTCAATGCTGAGCGATGACGCACATATCTTTAAGTTGTTTAAAAGACTAGCAGTTTAAAGCAGGTATGTGTTTTTCTATAGCCTACGCATTGGCGCTGCTCTTAGATACACTACCGGCCATTGAAGTTAAGACAACTAGTATAATTTAAAAAAAAAAACATTTTTTTTCAATATTTAATACTTTTAACATTATTGTAAAAATGTACAATAAAGTAAGCATAGCAACAAGGTATTTAAGACGGAAATCACCATTATAATAAGCATATTAAAGAGAAAGTTTAATTTAACCTAGTAGCAGGTAATAAAACCATTACAACCGATATTTAAAAGAACACCGCCAAGCATATTTACAATAGAGGGGTGGGTCGACAGGGTCGTAAAATTTTACGTGGGTATCTCCTAAAGGTGTTTCACTATAGCAGAGAATAATTGATATCTTACGCTTGAAAAAAATAATAACCGAACGATTCAAGCCTGAGCAAACAAGAGAGAAAATATCGGCTCCTTGTAATAAAAGGGACCCGATATCTTCTGTCTCACTCGCTTCCGCTGGCATCGTTAGGATACTTTTTTCTTCAAGTGTACTAGTTGTGAATTATTCTGTTAGTAAACTAGTTACGATGCGGTTGTTCAATTGCGGTGTTTGTGTAAAATAGTATTTAAAAACTGCCGAAAGGAAAGCCGATAAGTCTAGAAAAGAGATCAGCTATTGTCACATTACACGAGGAAGGACAGTCTGTGCGTGTGATAGCAGAAAAATTAGGAGTGACGAAATCTACAGTCCATTACACTATTCGTCGCTACCGAGACACCGGAACATTCGAAGACCGAAATCGCTAAAAGTCCGTCACGCAGCGTCGCGGAAGATCGACACTCTAAAGTGTTGAGTAGGAGAAATCGGCTAATGGTGGCGCCCAAAATTACAGCAGAAATGAATAGGGGACGCGAACGACCGATATCTTTAACAACAACTAAACACCGCTTAAGGGAAGCCGGTTTATGCGGTTGCGTTGCGGTAAAACCGTTGCTCCGTCGTGGGAACCGCCAAAAACGATTATAGAATTGGACGACAGAAAATGTCTGAAACGTTCTTTGGACTGACGAGTGCAAGTTCGAAGTGTTTGGCCAGAAGCGCAGGGTTTTTGTAAGACGCAGAACGAGCGAATGTTGCGCGATTGTGTCGTTCCCACAGTGAAACACGGTGGTGGTTCAGTTATGGTTTGGGGTTGTTTTAGCAGCGTAGGGATCAGAGATCTCGTAAAAATTGATGTCATCATGTGCAAAGAAATTATAGACGGATATAGGAAGAAAATGTTGTAACGTCAGGATTACGGTTGATTGGGGAGAACTTCGTGTTTGCGCATGATAACGACCCCAAACACACGGCGCGGATCTAAAAATTATCTCTCATGGTCTGTTTGTTTTTTTATTTTTTTTTTTTTTTTGTTTGTTTATATTTTTGTTACTACGGATACATTTTTATTTTCTTTAGAATTTCTGTCGTTTTTATTTAGTTAGCAGTAATATACTAGTTGTCCTAACTTCAATGGCCGGTAGTGTATTTCTATTATTAATATTGCATTGCATTCAAACATTCTCTTTAAATAGACTTTAAATAGAAAATATTACTTTGAAGAGAAAAAAATATATAACTATTTTAAATACGATTTAATCACTATGGTAACAAGAAACAGTAGGCGCACTGAGGGAAAAGAGTAAATCGAATAAATATTTCTTCACCGCTATTTAAATTATATTTGTTCCAGTTAACACATTGTTTATACTAAAAATAATATTTAAATAAAAAAAAATATGTATTAACTGAAAGAAATATTTTTTTTTAAATGGCGGCAAAGAAATCTTTCTTTGATTTAAGGAATCTTTTTTCCTCTGTATGATTGTATTATTTTAGTAAAATTCCTAACCACAATCTTTATATTCTCTATTTTTTTCTTTATTAATGCAGTTCTCTTACACATATGTGTCCCCATCTCTATATGTAAATCTATGCATAGGATGCGTACGGGCATACATGTAATCTTTCCGCTTCCTCGTACATATATGTCCGTGCCTTGCTTATTACACATTTTTTCTGTCAAATTCCACAATTATTTCACTGTCATTGTTGTTTTCATATGCACGACCTCCTTGGTGACTTTCACAGATGCTTTATGCGACCTATCGAATCATGAGTTGCACGCGCTCACTGCTACTTGTCAGACTTTTTTTTTGGTTGGCCAAACGACATTCAAAAAGTTTCATCTTTGAGATATTTGAGGGTCTATCATGATTACTTCTTAAAATTATATTTATATACACTGTTTCGAAAGCCATAAAAGTTATTTTTTTTTTTTTGTTTTTTTTTTAATAGATAATTAAATTTCACCATTAAAATAAGTGTCTAATATCTAAACCTTAAGGTGTTGAATAATTGAAATCTAACTTAATTTTCATGTTTCAAATACTTAAGAAGTATTTACGTTATATAAATAAAATTTTCAATGAAGTGTAACAATAGACCATATTTTATAAGCCAATTATAAGAATTTTTCTATTTTATACAGGCCGTACAAAAATTAAAACTAATCAAATAAGAACTTTAAGTGGCTATAATATACTTCATTGATTTA
This sequence comes from Protaetia brevitarsis, assembly GCA_004143645.1. Lineage (NCBI taxonomy): Eukaryota > Metazoa > Arthropoda > Insecta > Coleoptera > Scarabaeidae > Protaetia > Protaetia brevitarsis. The sequence continues at coordinate 70,400 of RXPK01002091.1, forward strand.
AATGGAATACCATATTTTTTTAACTCGCCGTCAAATGCACTTTTTAATTACCTATGGAATGGTAACTTATAACTTCGTTTGAATCCTGTTTAACTTTGCGTTTTTACAGAATCCGGCAAATAATCGTTTTTGCACCATTTGGTGTTTTTGAAAACTTCTAATATGTCTAATTGCCTATGGTATTTAGAAATGTCAGATAATTAATTTAGTCTGTCGCTTTAGTCTGCAGTCTATTTTTACTATAGTATTTATATAAATATACATATATACTTATTATATCAAAAATTAGGTGTACAGTTTGAAAAAAAAGAAGTTGGAGAGGCATAATAGGTGGTTTATAATAATGAATCATTCGTATTGTAACGTTTTCGGAGTTTAAATAATTACCACGGTGATATTTTTAATAAAAAGTATCTATTTCGAAACTTAAAGACTAATAAAATAAATAGTACTAATACTAATTAATAAATAACGAAACTCTACTTAAAAACACTTATTAGACTAGTTCACTTAATTACTAATATTTATTTTTACAATTTATATTCACTGATGTCAATTTAAACTGCTCTGATTTATTTCCAAGGCTCGCTTCGCTCGGTTCAAGTTTTCACTATGCGCTCTCCGATATAGACTGACTCATCCTTACTTATACGTGTATATTTACACTTGCTGCGCGGACTCGAGGAGAAATCTACACGTTTCCTGAATGCTCCAGTCATTCACGCTGGAAATTTCGATTGCGAATTGATGCCGTAAATAAACCGTATATTAGTGCCCTCTCGCGATCTAGGCGTGGCGCCATCTGCTCGTATAGTGGACAACTCTAAATTTCAAATTTAAAATAGGCGTGTTACAGTATTTTGTACATTTTGTTGGAGATTATATTTCAGTCTGATTTATAAATTAACTTCATTTTAAGCAAGTATTTTGGAAAAATTGTCAATCATTCATCGTAGGTTTAATAAAAGAACAACCTGATCAAACACTTTCTGAAAAGCTGGGTAGCGTCTTTGACTCTTCCACAATTCATATGCAGATACTGCTACCACAGATTCGTTGAAAAATGGTTCCATGAATGTAACAGCTTTGGTTTAAAACTTAATTATCAATGATACCACAGAAAAAAATGATGCATCATATTTCAAACTTGCAAGATCCAATCCATTTTTTTTGTCGTCTTCAGTGAGTTGCAAGTGGAGATCAGTAAGTGTTACTAATCTGCTTTAGGTAAATTATATATGCAAGAAAAACAAGCTGGCCTATCTATAAATTGATAGCCCTAACATGGCATTAAATCCAGCTCATTTTCTTCCATACATAATTGACCCAAAGCCGACTAGTAATGTAAAAAAGTACTGATCTCCCTAGCAACTCACTGGACGCTAACTGTTTTAATGGTTTCGTCTTGTGTAACATTCTACAGTCCCTTTTTAACGTTCTCCCACAAGTATACAGCATGGGCGATAAAACATTCATTGCTTTGTATTTTATCAACTGATACAGAATATCTTCCACATTGCATGTTAACATAACAGTGCCAACTTTTCTTTGCACATACCATCAATTTTATCTCTATAATCTTCACAGATTTTAAGCAGCATCTACCAACCGTGACATCTGCAGATATATCCATTTCTTATGCTTTTTTAGTATGCAGCTGTTTTCACGTGAAATGGTTTTCTACGCTTCTTTAAATGCACGTTTACAAATAAATGTCATCAGCTCGCAAAAGACGAATTTCCGTACCGTACCGTATTTGTACTTTTTATTGGATAAAGGCTTACAGGCAATAACGTGAATTGGTCGTGACATGTTTGTCCGCGCAGGTTTTGATGACAATGTATGTACTCTCCCCAAATAACTGAAGTATACCTACATCTCTCTCACATCTACCTAAGTTGAACGTCTTATAAATCCGGAAATTGTTGTGAACAAACAATACAACGTGACTAAGATTGTGTGCCAGATATTAAAGTCACTAGTCTTGTTCAATGAACATCTAAATTATGCAACGTTCTTGTCCTAATTTTATTGCATTCGGGTTGCTATTAATAGTAATATGAAAACACTTACAGCAAGCAAGCCTCATTCGAACGTAACATTATTTTTTGAATTATGAACGATTTTTCCTTATTATGTCGTAATTGTGTGGTTATACACTATATTCCGCGATAACTTACGTAAAAAGATTTGCGTAAATACAATCAGTACTGTTGACTGTTCTGGCTTTAAAGTATGATTTAGATATCCAATTTATGTCAGCCGTAGAGGTTTCGAGATCCAATCAAAGCCGCTTTATAACTCGCATGTTGGTATGCGAATTTTGCATACACCATTTAATTGTGTATAAAATACTTCAACCATACAGTGTGTACGCGGTAGGTGGGCAGATTACTAATTGCTAGACGGCTGTAAGTAGAAGCAGGTACATTAAAGTCCTAGCGCATTTATTTAATAATAATCGCCTAAAAGATATTTAAGATGTCCATAATAAAAATTCTAATTTCTTTCCAACAAAATATATTATATAATTTAAGAAAATGATATCTTTGCCATTACATTTTACTAGATATTATTTAGTAGAACATGTTGAGTAATAAATAGTATTTAATAAAACTGAATGGAAGAGACATGATTTTCCTAAACCATGTATACAGTGTGACTCATTTGAAAGCGGGAAAATTTCCTATTATTTTACACAATTTATTATCCGATGTTGATGAACTTTTTTTTAATTGTAGTGCGTGCAGGACTACAAAATTTCTCATTTTTTTTTTTATAGAAAACCAAGGCGTACTGTGTAGTTGTAATTATGTAGGGATTAGTGATGTAACGAATACGTGATTTACACATATCTCACTTCGTTCCTCAGTTTTGACCACCCTGTATGTTAGAATGTAAAGTGTGTGTACCATTTGTTAGGGTTATATCTATATTCGTAATATAGCAAATTTGGAATCTCTACTTGCAGTATTAACCGAGATATTAATTTCTCAATGATGCAATATTATGATTAAAAAAAAAAGAAAAACTTGAATAACTCGAAAACGGCAACATGTAGCTATAGGAATAACTAATGAATACTGACGTATTTATGGTCTTAGAATCCAAAAATGAATAAAAAATTATATCATTCTATTTAAAATAACAAAGTTAACGTACATTTCTGGTCAACCGGAAGTGATATTTTGATTAAAGTATTTTACATTTATAGTTTCAATCGAACAGATTAGGGTGCCAAAATCTCAAATATAAGTAAATAATCGAACATCATAAACTTTTAATGAACTATTTACGTGGAATACCCTGTATATCAAAGCATTGTTCGACTACTGTTGCCACTGCTTGTGTGTGTCAAAAGTGTACAATTTAGTGGTGTGATCATGGAACAGCTAAGTGTTAGATGCGAAATTGAATTTGTGGCGTCTTAGCGAAAAAAATCTTTTGGGAAGAGATGCAGCCAGAGAATTTAATAGAACGCATCCCGATAGAACTCCAATAATTCTCAACGAAACAGGCAATGCATCAAGGCATATTCTCAAAAATACAAACAATGTAAGGATGATTAGAAATAATGAGCAAATATTGGAATACTTTCACGGTAATCCTCATTCGAGCTTGAGAAGGGCTTCTCTAGACTTACATATCCCAAGACAAGATATTAGTAGGTGTTTTGTAAAAGAACAAAATTAAGCCGAAATTATGGCATTCTCTTGAACAGGGAGATGATGAAAGGAAATTAACATTCTGTTTGAGAAAATCAAGAAAATAGAAACTTTTTAAGAGAAATACTGTTCAGTGACGAAGCCACGTTTACAACAAATAGCGATACTTGTCAGCTGAAAATCCTGAGTGGGTAGTAAACACAAAGAGACAATATTAATGTATATTAATATTCAAATAAAACAATGTATGGTGCGAAGTACTAGACAATAAAATATTGGTTCTTCTTTCTGTCAGGGTAATTGGAATGGCCGCCTTTTTCTGCCAGAAAATGAGTTTTGGGGCGCCTTACATAACTTACCACTTCTGGCTCTTTTGAATATAAAGTTTCAATTAGATGACTGCATATAGATGACAGTACATGTACAGTGGCGATGCAATGGCCTAATGAAAACTTTCATAATACATGGACTGGACGAAACAGTCCTCAATTAAATGGGCACCAAGATCACCTGACTTGACGCCATTTGACTTTATCCTTTGGGCTATCCTTAAGTAAAAACCATAGTCTATGAATTAGAATAAGTTAAGCATGTGTAGATATTACCCCAAATAACAGAAAAATAATTTTGAACTTGCGAAAAAGGTATGAAAGACATTGAAAAAAACATGGAGGCTTAGTTGAGCAACAAGAATTTGATTAGAAATACCTTTTATTTATTGGAATTCCCGTAATTTTGTTTAATGTTATTACGAATAAAAAATCATCTTTTTTATGTTCATGGTTTACTTGATCAGAAGTGTGAATTCATGAAAAAAATGTGATTCTTAATTTTGTCACAGAATTATTACTATACAATATTTTTTTTATGAAATTTGGTGCATGTCAATTTCAGGTGACGCTAGTGGCGTATATCTTTTGTAAAAAAAAAATTTCTAATAAGATTTCTTACATTTTCTTCCATTCCTATACACAATTACACAGCATGCATTGGTTTTCTACAAAAAAGTTGGTCAAAATCGGACAATAAATACAAATTTTACTTGCGATCTATTATATATTTTATTCTTTAGTATAACAATAAATAAAAAAAAAATCGTCAGCACTGGCACAGTAAAATAATGCGTGTACGGTTTTCTTTCCACGTTGTCAGCTCACGTGCGTTTATTTGGTATACCCTACGTTTGAAACGTATTTCACGAGTATACTTTTTTGCTTTCGTATTACGACCGGTCCGTCGTCTTGACTGCGAGCATTACGTGACTGTCAGATAATGAAATAAAGCTTGTAAGGGAGCGGTGCTAGATGTAGATATGGCACTTTTAGCTCGCCGGTATAATAGTGTAATGGGGAGGAATGAAAGAATGAGCAAGGTGTGTCAAGTAATATTCGCTTATCTACGCAGTCAAAGGTACCGTACGTGTTCGTTATCTTATTATGTGTGTACATATAGATTATGCTCGATGGGGGTGATCAAAGGGAAATTAGAGCGTATGCTGAACCAATTTTATTACTATTATTAATTATCAATCAGTATGAAATGATAAACTTACGTAGAAAATAGAAAACCGAGTGCCGGTGATTCATTTAAAAATATAAGGTAACTGCAGCAGTAGTTGACATGTACTCAATATTTAATTGAAATGAAATTTTATAGTATGTAAGGAGCAACTATTTCTGTTAGGGATTTCGCGGATTAAGGTTGCTATTTGAAATGTCATGTGAGTGATGGCAGGAATATAAGGCAAGTGATGTTATTTGTGAGCAAAGTAGGAAGTTCATTCGAATACATTTCGCATACCTTTTTTGATTTTGACTATATACATACCGGCTTTTTTTTTCATTACACATACCTTTCTCCTATGTGTAGTTCTAAAAAAAATATCATGCATTTATGACTGGCCAGTAGGCAACCAGTTATACTAGTTATTTGACGTATGACATTTCACAATTAATGATCATCATCATCATCGAGCCGTAAAATCCATGTGGATTATGGCTGACGCTTGAGCGTCGTAAAATTCGCATTAGGTGGATTAGTCCTTTTTTCTTTATTTAAGTCCGTTGTGGGTCCTGGCTGCCCTTGTTATTTTCCTCCATTCCTCTCTATCCCTGCACTTCGATTTCCAATCCGTCACTCCCATCATCCTTGCGTCCTCCTCTACAGCGTCTCCCCATCTCTTCCTCGGTCTTCCTCTGCTTCTGGTCCCCAGTGGGATCCACTGTGTTACCCTCCTGATCATTTCTGCTGGTTTTCTCTTCATTATATGTCCTGCCCATTGTAATCTTGCTTTAAAGCATCTTATTACGTTTTCTCCTCCCAGCTCATCTTCTATCTCTCTGTTCCTTTTCATTCTTACTTCCTCATCTTCCGTTATATTTGGCCCCAACATTTTGCGCATTATCTTTCTTTCTACTATTTTCAGATCTTCTTCCTCTTTTCGATTTATTGGCATTGTTTCTAACGCATAAGTAATGACCGGTCTAATTAGGGGTTTATATATTTTTATTTTGATTTTTTTACTTAGCATTTTGTTTTCCAATAGAAATTTATTTCTACAGTATGCCTGGTTTCCTTTTAAAATCCGCTCTCTCACTTTGTCTCTCACTGTTCCTCCCACTGTAACTCCTAGATAATTGAAAAAGGCAATTGGTTTTACGTCTCTTTTTTCCAGCTTCAAGTATTTTATCTTTATTTATTATCATACCGAATTTATGTGCTTCCGCATCTAGACTTTCTATAGCTCTTATCAGATTATCTCTTCTATTTGCTGTGCAACATCGTCTACATAACAATTAATGATATTTTACTTAATTTTATTAAGTATTAATTAAGACATACAAAACAACATAATTAGGGTAAAACTTTATTTCACAGCAAGTTTTCAAAATGACTACGTTGTTCGTACTCTTGTTTGGTTTTGCAAAGAACGCATAAATTGTAGTAGGATTCCATCAGTTGCAATACGTAAATAGACGGTCCTTTAATTTATTGTAAACATTATTGTAAACTTTGGCTTTTAGGTGACCCTAAAAAGAGTAATCGTTTGAAACAAATTGGATAATTTCGGGGACTATGGTGTGGGGCCAAACGTGCCAATTCATCGGCTTTTGAAAGTGCTACTTAAAAAATTCCTGACGGCATTAGTAGAATTTGCCGGAGCCCCATTCCTTTGAAATGAAGGTTTATCAACGCTTAGCATATCGATTAATGAAATGATGTGGTTTGGCAACAGACCAAGAAATCGGAAATACTGCTGAAGTGAGATTCCTGACTTGAAAACTTGTTCTGAAATAAAGCTTGTTTTGTATGTATTATAATGATACTTAATGAAATTAAGTAAGAAATAATTAATAATGAAATGTCAAACGCCACAAATGACTAGTATAACTGGTTGCTTTCTCGCCAGTCACCAATCCATTGTCAATTTTTTTAGAACTATAATAGGAAAATGTGTATAGATAAATAATCTATACAGAGTGTCATATTTTGACCCCTACCTACAGGCTATATTATTTAATATATATATTATTTAATACAAAAGTATTCGTATTTCTGCTCTATTATCTTTTACAATCTTCAAAATTGACATTATCTCATAAATTGGTAGACAAATGAATACAACTTTAATTTTTTTAAATACAACGTATATTATTAGATAGTATGAAATGCCTCTTTTCACTGATTTCGAATATATATAGGTTGTTGATATTTCAAAAAGCCGTTTTTGAATTACTCGAGTTTATATAATTTAAACTGTATCAATGAAAACTGATCAGTAGTAAATATCAAGGAAAGATGTACCTAAACCTGTAATCAAAGGAGAAACTTGACCTTTTTGAGCGGATGTGTAGACAAGGGTATTAGAATAACGAATGTGATGTTGAACTAAACAAACAAATCAGTTTCTGATACTAAAGAAAGGAGCCTTAATGATAGGAATACGTATATGATGGAAAGAAAACAAAACACGCAAAAATGAAGACAAACATTAATTTCAAAAAACCACGAAATATGTACAACATTGCTCGCGCATGCCGTCTTTATTTAAATAGCGCAACTATAGTAGCTCTAGCCGGCAATTTACAAGTTCTGTGTAATTCGAACATCGCCTAAATTCTTAAATTTCAAGATTCTGAAAGGCTTAGTAAGAGTTACATGGCAAAGAACTGAACTATTTCACTTATACACATATGTCTACTGCATTATCAACGATGGCTAAAATTTTACGTCCTAAATATCGGTCTCGCACTCATAACCACCACGTACAACTTTTACTGAGCTGTTTATTGGACGTATGTGCGGGTAGGAGATAGAAAGTGCGTCTTATATTTGGTTTTGTTTTTTTTTTCCTGATGTATGACTGAGAATTGTATAAACAACCGACGTATCCGCACACAATTGCGATTTTAGAATCACGAAAACGCCCCCCTCTTACCTCGAACGCTGCTGATATTTATTGGTAGGTGTCTCGGTACGGATAGTCAAAAGTGGGTCGTCACCATAACAACACGAAAAACAGTGACATAATCTCGCTCTATAGGATCACTCAGCCAACCTCTAATAATTCACTTCTCACCTGTTCATAATAGTGGATTCTTAAATCTCTCACATGTGAGAATGTGTCACTTATGGTTGAAGAATATAGTTTTGTCTTCTGTTTAGGAATTAGGTATATTTAAATAACGGTATATTAACATCTGTAGGTTATTAGATATAGGTAGTAATACTATGTATTTTTTTTCTTTATGTGATTCGCATAAGAAATAGAACATACGATATGTATCTATGTATAGTGAGACTTCTCTTAACCTTCACAAACCCGGGCCTGGATCCAATTGTATGGGTAATAGTATACTATAGGATACAATTGTACCCCGGCCGGCTTTATGAAAGTTAAGGGAAGAGCTGTTCAGCAGTTGAATCGCCAGAAAACTTTCAAAAAGTCTCGACTACTGGATATTATATAATATATAGTATATAGTAAATAGAAAAGTTTTATACCTACATAGATAGTAGTAGAAAACACTGGCGATGGCTGCGAAATCACAGACGTGATATTTTGAACCTGGTTTAAAGCTCGGAACAGACGGAACTCGTTTTTGACAATCTGTTCCTGCTCCGGTCCACAACCAACTTTGATAAACATACCCAAGCTGGTCCAGTGTAATGCATCAGGAATAGTTCAATTGCGGATTGATATGTGCAGAGATCCGTGCTTTCTTTATATTGCGCTATACAGCGAGGTTTTTCAAACATGACTTATTAGCACAGAGCGGACCGACGCGGGCGGCTAGAGTAGTGAGGATGCGTTGGGATATTTTCTTATGTACGCTATGAATGTATTACTGTCTCGACGCATCTCCACTACGCTACTCAGCCCGCGACGATCCGCTCTCTGCTTATTAGATTTAAGAAGTGGACATAACTTATCCGGGATGTTGCTATCCCTGCTTTACGCGTAAAAAGTTGCCAAATCGTTACATCACAGATGCGCTGTATTCCTCACACGTATAGGAAGACAACTATGACTGCTTAGTTAGATAATGGATCAACCTAGTGCCACAATATACAGGGTATTCCACGTAAGTGATTCATTAAAAGTTTATGATGTTCTATTTATTCACTTATATTTAAGATTTTGGCACCATTATCTGTTCAATTGGAACTATAAATGTGAAATACTTTAAAGGTTACGCAACTTTTTCTTTAGTTGCTTGACTGTTATCGTCTACGTGAATTTACCATAAGAACTAATACTGTTTATTGGTGACAGTTTTATAATGAAACCAAGGGTGCGTAATTATTTTAATTTATTAGGTAACATACTGCTGTCTCTGATTGAATTAATTGAAAATGCAAAACTGATTTTACAATGAAAAAGAAAATAAAATCAGCTAGCTCAACGGAAATAATTTAAATTGAACAAAAGAACAATTAATCTCAGAGTTACCCTCGCGAATTGAAACTTGAATCTAACCACGAAAAGTAAATTGTGAGTGAATGAAAACTGACTTTCTTAATTACCCGAAAAATTGAAAAGGTTCAATATAAAATAAAAGAACAGAATTTTTAACCCAAAGATGCTAATTCACAATCAAATTTATTTTTCAAAATGGGTTAAATTACAACTTGTACAGAAAAAAAACCTGGACTGAAGGTTTTGGCCTAAAATAAAAACTGCACTTGACTCTAAATTAAAATAGGACAATGCTATTTCCTATACAAAGCAAAAGATTTGTTTGTTTAGGATAACAATCCAAAATCTTTCAATTTCAACCAACGTGATAACAAATTAAAATGAACTAAGCGTGAACAATTACTAGTAATTTACAAAAACAAAACTAAATGCAAGAACAATGCTTCTACTCACCCAAACCGAGGTGATTGAAAAATAAAAATGAATCAGCAAAATTGAATAACGGAAAATTAACTCTTTAAACTATAATGAGAGAATAAAAACTAAAAATTATCTTCCTCAACAAAAAATAATAATTGATCTTATATCCATAATGTGCACACTTCAATATATTAACAATTATTACGATAAGAATTTCTTGATTGGCTATATGATTACAGAAATAAATTTCAATATCAAATGCATTACAAAATGGCAACAATAATATACAAAAATACGTCTACTCACATCAATAGTCGAACAAGGAACTCCTTAACAAAACTCTTTAATTGTTTTTCTTACAAAAATCCCTCTTTCAAAAACGTACAACGCAGTCAACATTCAATAGAATCCGCATTAAATAAATGAATGGAATTAATTTAAAAAAACTTAACAATGAATTAATTAAATCATACAATAAACTCTGTAACTAAATTTATACAAAATAAAATTATTGTGAAAATTCTCGGAATATTGAAATCAAACAAACGGAGTAATCATAACAACAAAACTATGCAACTTAAAATACACTCAGCGGTAACGCGGGTAGTCTAACCATAGCAATACGTTTATTAAACCCGCGCACCTAAAATCTCAAATTAAACTCGTAAATCTTTAACTGTTCCAAAAAAACGTACAAATAATAATGAATTGATTTTTTTTAGAAAAACAAAAATTAATTGGTAACAGCGCAGCCACAGTTAAAAACTACGCCGCGTCGTTAAACCCCTCTGCAAAAAGCCGACAAAGCAAAGCCGCCACTAATGCGCTTTGGTGCAGCCGACAAACAAAAATGAAAATATATAGTACGTAAAAAGGTAATGAAATGCACACAAAACAAACAAAGTAGTATTGTAAGTAAACACTAAATAATATATAAATAATAACTATGGATGCGAACAGTTTTACTGTGCAATATTTGATTTTAAATCGTTTAGTTATGAACAAGAAATTCAAGTTAAAAGTGTGGGCAGGCCTAAACCAGAACTTAATTTGACGCAAACTACAAAGGGCAAATTTAGAGACTTTACAAGAAAATTTAAGAAGAACATGTACGAAAAAAATGATTGGATTTTAGTTAAAAATTTGCATGTTCTTGATTTTGTAAACACTCTACGCTTCCGACCACGAGCCGCCACTACTTCTACCTAGCGGGCAACCGAGCAGATGAGTTAACCTGTGAGAGCGCGTAGCACGATACCACATGATTTGAGCGATATTTCTCGCTAAGCATCTATTCCATCTTTATTGTCTGCGCTTTCCCAAAATATTACTTTGCTTCATCGGAGACATTAATTGGAGATTGAAAGAAAAAAATAAAGAAAGATTCGTCGTACACAATTAAATCTACTTGAATAAATGTTAAAATTTTATGAACTGTGAATTCCTACGATTTTATTTAAACAATCATCCTAACCGTTAATAAAATGCCATTAAAAAAAATAGTTCTTTCTTTCAATCTCTAATTAAAGTCTCCGATGAAGCAGAGTAATATTTAACCAGAGTTACAGCTAATGGTTAAAACTCGTATGTAAATGAGTTACTAACTAAAAGGGTCGTTATTCGTAGATCGGATGATTACACGAAAATATTTCTTGAAAAGATAAGAAATAGGGGAATTAATTCCAGAGAATTAACCGCCGGCTAGGAAAATGTGGAAAAATCAACTTTAGGGTAGAATTAATCTATATAACTAGGGGTGAAGGACCTTTTGATTAAGTCCATATAAAATTTAATTCAAATGGAATTGCCATTTATTTCGAATATTCTAACTTAAACATGAATTTATTTGCTGCATCTTCGTTATGCTTTGATGTAAATAGTATATACAGGGTGTTCTTCAAATGGCCTAACGAATTTAAAAGTATACAGGTCATTAAAAAATAAAGCAATTATTCCTAATTATAATCGAGATTTGAATTTTTAAAATTACCATTAAATAGGCTTTTATTACCCCTAATTTAAGCGTAAATCAATCCAAAAGAAGCGGCGACCAAAAAGAAAACCAGCTTATTTTAATGACTAAACGTATGGAAATATTAGTATAGAAAATGTATTTTATCCAATTCCCACATGTGTTATTGAAAAGAATATCCACAAAAATAATACTTCCAGAATTGTTATCTGGCCGTAAGTAAAATCCGAAAACTGCTTTTGCCTTTTTTCTGGTTTCAAGTGTTTTTTTTCTCAGCGATCGTTTTTTTTTTCTTAGTATTGGTATTAAATGTGTTAACACTTAAAATATGAAAATAATATTTTTTTTGTGTTACCTATTTATAACTAAAAGGAATAAGGTGACCTATTGATACTTAGAAGTGACTTGCGTATTCACAGTTTTAACAGAAAATCTTAGAATTTGATTTAGTTCCTTTTTAGTTTTATTTCACAAATCCATACCGATAGAATGGATTATTTTACGTCTTACTTTTTACGCTATCCCTAACATTTCTATGGTGAGTGGGAAAAACAGTACAAGACAAAAATTAAGGAATATTGGTTTATATTAAATACATTAATCAAATATGGCAATGTTTTATCGCAATTTATCGCAAGTTTTGTTATTGATGTCGTTAAATTCATTGCTTCAGTATACCCTGTATTGCAATATTTTATTAGTATATTTGACGTATTCCTTAATTTTTGACTTGTACTGTTTTCCCCGCCGACAATAGATTTCTTAGTTACAAATGGTGGGTATTAGTGATGGGCGTAATCGAATGATCGTAATAATCGATATAATACTCATTCGATTATCACTCATTGGAAGAGTAAGGCTTTTTGTGCATAATTTTTCCCAATTCTTAATATAATGACTTTTTCTTCGACTATCATTCATACAAATCGTTCATAATCGAATGATGCCTTTTTTTGTCATTCGATTATCCCCATCACTAGTATTACTTGATTAACATTGATCTGTAACATTATTTTACTAAATAAATATTGGAATGCTGAAAGGTTTTTTCACTGTTATTGTTAGATGTTAGTTAGAACAAGCAATGTAACAAAATAATCTTCTTGATAAAATTCCAGATACTGTCCCTTTCTATTATTGACTTTACCTTTGTCTTTTGCGAAGATCGTCTCTCCGACAACATATTGTTTATAAAACGCACGTGTACCGACGTAAATAGCGATGTTTTTTTTGTTAAGATGTGTACCAGTGACCACCAAAGTGGAATTACAAAACTAAATGACATTTTATTAGCCACGGACGAAAAGTTACTAACGTTGAAGTTTATATGACCTATATCAGCCTTAATTTGTACAAAATTACTTAAGCAACAGCCTGCATATATTATAATTACATAGTTGAACATTTGAAGTTTGTCGGCAGATAAACTCTGTTTGCCTACCAATATATTTTATTTTTATCGTGAAGAGGCTTGTTAAGAATTCATATCTATGAATACCATGATTTTTCGTTATTCACCTTCTCATGAATAATTTTGTATTAATCTGTAATCTTGTACTGTAAAATTTCTAGAATCGTTATTTTGAAAATCTTAACCAAAATTCTTTGAGCATTTTTTTTATTTCCCTTTCTGTGAATTAATTTTTAGGTCTCTTTCATCAGACGAGGCAATTAGTTGATTCCACTAGTTGAACGGGTAGTTGTCAAGGAGCATATTGTTATGAAACCTTTCATACGGAATCAACTTGTCTGCTTCGGTGGCTTCAATAGGTCTTCAATGACAATCAACTAGTATTTACATTCAATTTATATTTACGCATATATACATTTATCTAAATTTAATTTTAAAACCAATTTGTTTTATGGCGCACTAGTCCAGTGATTGTACAGTGTGTGTGTGTGGGGGGGGGGGGCTGTGTAGGAAAATTCGGTTTGTAGCAACTTTTTTTTGTTTCTTAAAAAAAAGTAGGTCACTGACACGAGAATACGCAACCCTTTGTCTCTAATATTAATAACTAAATCTACTATATCCTGCCAAAGTGTCCAAAATAAGACACCCTGTACAGACTATTCTAAGATCATTGCATTCGGGAAACCACATCATTGTTTAGCCCGTTATATTGTTGATACCCAATACTAGAGTATTCTGTGCCAAATTATCTCAGATTGATATAATAATAACTTGCAACAAAAGTATACCGGCGACTGATGTTCATTTGATTTTCGTCCGAGTAAACTTTACTTCGATCATGCAAATTAATTTCTGATAACCATCATTATAAGAGAAACAGATATTTCCATCTAGTATTTATTTAGAAAATGTATCGATTACATAAATATATTTAATTTGAAAATAAATACTCACTTCTGCTTCGAATGTTTTATAATATGCAATCTCTCAACAAAACTAAATAGTTTTGCAAATCGATACATACCCCTAGTTTAACATTCAAAAGAGAGACTGGGTACTACTCACAAAGAATTTCCTTGGCGTAACATTGGAGAGAAACTTTGTTAGAAAGGGAAATCTGAAGAATCCTGGATGACCTCGCGATTCATTTAGGTCAGTCGCAAGTTGGTTGAAGGAACCTGGCCCAATCGATAATCCGAAAGCCGGGTTGCGTTGTCTCTTATACTAGTGCCAAAAAAATATAGAAAAATTTTGCACGGGAGGAAAGTTAAGTGGAGAGTTAGTAGGTAATATAATTAGTAGGTTGGGAAAGTGCTTTTAGTAAAATCGAGAACGACACAGAATATTAAGTTCCCCCTTGTTACGACTTCGAAGTTCCGTTGGTTTAGAAAATGTATACCTACGCAGAAGTGGTATAATATTTTAAAATATAATATATCCAGTGTCTATGAAAAGTATCGCCTCTATAACTTCTAGTATTTATAATAAACAAAAAAAAAAAACTGAAGCATTTACAACTTATCAGTTGATGGGATTTTAAACAAACCTTATGTATTTTGAATTTTTATATCTGGAGTATGTTCTTGTTACCCTTTTTATGCACTTTGTATTATTTCTGTAGCCAATGTAATAACTAGAGTTGGGCAAATTGTCCGGCGCGGCCGGTACGTATTCAGAATGTGCGCTCCAACTCATGTACCGTAGAGTTGCAAGTCAGTAACAACAATACTTGTTTTTCGTACAAAATGTACAAATTTTTATTTTATCTAAATATGTAGTGATATAAAATGCGAATGCATCGCAAGGTGGCCCGTTTGTTTGCTCGCTTTATCCGATTTTGTCCCCAAGGAAAATTTGTACAACTCTATTAATATGACTTATGTTTTATAAATCCATACTAAATTACAATAATACGATTAATCTGCTTTATTTATATTACATTATTTGAGGGCCGCGTCCCCCCAATACGTATCTGCTCCGCCGGACAATTGCCCAACTCTAGTAATGACATACCTAGAAAATATTTTTTTTTCTGATGCCGTCTTCGATGCTCTTGTGCATTGTATAATAGATATACACTACTTAACTTATATACAGTGGAGTTCGGGTATAATGAACCCGCTAAACCAGTTTTTAAGTATTTTTCAGGTTCACTATATCCGAGCTCCACTGTATTTATATTTTTATTGCGTATAGTTCGACTCTTCTAATGATACCTTCTAATAATGTTAGTTATTTCGCTGCTTCTTTGTGTGTCTTTTCTGTTATTGTTCTTTGGAATTTTTGTGTTTGTGTTCTTCAATTGCACGCTTGGCTATCAGTCGTGCGGCCCTCGGTTCGAACCCCACGGACTGCTGTCAGAGTAAGGTTTTCGTGGTTTCCCTCACTCCTTGGCAAATGCTGACGAACATCTTAAGTCGCTCCAAGGGCGCAGGCGTAATAATAACTCATGGCTGGGCCGATGCTCCCTGTAATTGGCGATAGCTGTTGGGGGATGCAAAGACATGAATTATTATTATTATATATACTTAATATGTATTTGTATTTCTACTATGATCTTTCCTTTTAATGAGTAGAATATGCTTTTCAAATTATGATTATGTGATGGAATTCTGTAGTATAATTCCCATATTTTCTCTGCTATTTGATCCAATATATACCTATACGCAGGGTTTATCGGCTATTAGAAGCTTTCCAACTTAACGAAACTCTTCAGCTTTAAAGATTTAGAATTTGTAATTATTTGGTAGTTAATTTAGTGATGTAACGAATACGTGATTTTAAACATTCGCGAATGCGAATACGAATATTAACTTTTTTTGACTTTACTAGCGCCACCTATTAGCTCTCAATTTACAACTATACGAACACTTGCATTGAGCAAGCACACGCTTATGCGCACACGCAGAGAATTAAATTTCTCCATCACCGCAGCGAAACTAGCCAAGTACAACGGAATCGTTTCGGTTTTGTACGTCTTATTCTTGTCAATTCAAGTTTAGTTTTGAGGTTATTGATGGTTATTCTAATGTAAACTGCAAATCTGTGTTCGAAAAGTTGTTTTAGGATCTCAATGAATTTAAATATTAGTTTTTCTTTTTTTTCTAAATTATTAATTTTAACAGGTAACTTTTTTATTCGTAAAATTCGCATATTTATTGCGAATGCGGATACGAATGCGAATATTCGTTACATTACTAGATCTTACAGAATGGAAAGTGTTTGTGTTCCGTTAGTTTGTTAAACGTGTAAAATGTGGAGTTCGTCTTATACATCTTATAAATGTTTAATTGTAAATTTGACACATACAAAATTATTGTATTAATATTAATAATAAACTACATTTTGGAAGGTGAATCATACTTATATAAATTTAGGCATAAAGGAGAAAAATAAAAACCAAACTTTGTTTGAGATGAAAAAGATCGCAAACCGAACGACCGAAACGTAATAAACACTAGCTAAAAAATTAGTTACTTTCATTAAACAAAATGACCGAAAATACCCAAAAAGCTAATAGATGCATGTTACATAAGTCACATGGTCAAATAAAAAACGAAATCAACAAATTGAAATATTTAATAAATAATAAATACAAAAAACATCGCCCTTATACCACCCGCCATATAGATCAACTGACGATACCCAAGCACTACCTATCAGCTACAAAGAGATCGCCTATAATTCAATGCTTAAGAGTGTATAAAGCTTGCCAGATACAATAACTAGCACAGAGCGCATTTAAAGAATTTAAGAAACCGATTAGAGCACTCCTAGTAGAAAATTCTCATTACTCCATTAATGAATATTTTTGTTCTTGACTATACATATTTTTTGTGGCTTCTGTTTGTTCTGTTTGTTTTTCTGTAATTTATTTATTTTCAAAATTTCCTTTGTTATATTTTACATTTTATCTACATGATATTTGTATTTTGACACATTAGGTGCTTTCCATTTACTATCTGGCTCACCTCGCTTCAGTTTTGTGCGTCCTGTCGACAAAATGAGTTTGACTTGAGCAGTTCGTAACTTAACGCAGAAAACTGAAGTGAGGTGAGCCAACCGGTAAATGGGAAGCAGCTATTGTATCAAGTGTTTTACTGGCCCAAACAATGCGAAAATAAACTAAACTAAAAGAAACTTGTAATATTAAAAAAAAGAAGCTACATTTATTATTGAAAAGGTATATGTATATATAATCCAAAAACATTTTTTATAAACACCAGAACAAGAACAAATTACGTAAATTACACACAAATTATACAAAAGAAAAGAAAAAGTATTTACACACTAAGCAGAAATTTACGAAAAACCCAATCTATGCTTAGAGGAATCCCACAAGATTGGCGATTCTTAACGACACATGTTATTGCTTAGTGTTTGCAGTAACTTGAATCGTGTCGGTCTATACAAATAAAAATGGCAAACAAAATAAGAGAAACTACAGTTGAAGAAAGGCAGTTAGTAGTAAAATTACATAATGAATGCAAAACTTTTAGAGAAATCGGTCGGATATTAAATAAACAGTTTTCGACAATTAGGTACACTGTAATAAAGTTTAAAAATACAGGTTAGTTGGATAATCCGGTCAGTCATCCAAGTAAGTTAACAGCATGGGGATGGAAATTTTATAATCAGAGAAATAAAAAAAAAATAATAGGGCGCCCAAATTAGCGAAAACCTTTGTACCTAGTGTTACTGAAAAGCATGTATATCTCGATACTATAAAAAAAAATGTTTTCCGAAGAAACCCATTGGTAAGCAAAGTCAACCGACGCAAACGATTGAAATTTGCGAAATATATCTAGAGATTCATTACTCTAGAATTTGGAAATGAGTTATTTTTCTGACGATAGCAAATTTATAGCTCTGATGGCAAGAAATTGGTGTTTAGAAAACAAGGAGAAGCTTTAAAAACTAAGAATTTACAGTGAAAGCGGCGACTTTTATTCAAGGTATAGTGGACAGATTTGGACATTTAAACATTTTGAAAGAAAATTTGAGACAAAGTCGGAAAAATTAAATTTAACGACCCCAAACATATGTTGAGATAATGAAGGAATAGTTATTGTATAATGTGCCCCATATGCTGCAAACACCTCCACAATCACCAGACTTAAGGCCCATTGAAAATTTGTAGAAAATATTGGATAGCAAGTTTGTTCACTCGAAATAACAAAGAAGGAACAATTAATAACTGTTGCAACAAAAGAATGGGCGAAAATGAACCCCTATATAACAAAAAATTTAATTAACCCTATACCACGACACCTGCAAGACGCTAATTGTTATCCCAGGAAATACTTATTTCTATTTTTTGCAGATCTGTTCAAACACTTTTTCGGTTTCAGTTTTATATTTGTTTGTATAATAGTTTATTTTATATTGTTATTTGTACGAATTATGAGTTAGTTTATATATACTTTTTTTTGTATTTAATCTAGTTAATTTTTTTAGTATTGCAATGTAAGTGCCTTTTGATAAGAATTCCATCTGTATATTCACGCGCAGTATGCACATTAAGATAATTTTTACAGATTAAAGATGTTTTTTTTTTAATATGGTTCAGTAAATCATCTATATACTCATTCCAAAAAATAATTTAAAATCCAAAAATTAAATTTTGAACATTCAAATTCGTCCAAAATATATGTGTGTACTAAAAATAAAACCTTTTATTTCACAGTAATGACTATGCATTACAAGAACTTCAAAACACAGTACACAAAAAATAAAAAAATAAAAGATATTTTTATGTTTAAAAATTTGCAAATTTGGTAATATTACTTAGAAGGTTATCCTGAATCAAAATATCACGAAATGTGACTACAGGTACTATCACTTAAGAATCAGAAAGCTAAGAAATTTCTAGTTAAACCAGACGGTACAAAATTTTATTGATTGGTGTTGAAAAATGTAAATTCCTGTCCCTAACTCCGAAATTTTGTTTCTCTATTGCGAATACTACTACTAGAAGTTATAAGAACGAGCCACATTGCAGAAATACCCATGGAGATACGTATTCGTATTATAAAATAATAAAAATCCATCAAAATACCTATACATTTCACCTAAAGAAATTATTTGCTTGTATCTTCTCTATTCTATTTAGGAGCGCCACGCGAATGTCGATCAGTCGATTTGATCAGAGTCGAATGTGATCAACACATACACAGTAGCAAAAATTACATTTACGCATGGCGAGGTCAGACTTTTTTTAAATTCGTAAACTTTACATAATTATATCTTTCGTGTTATTTAATAAACAAATGTCATTACGTGTTTATAGCAAAATTGTTTATAAACGTATCGTGCCTTGCATCTGCGTAGACGTTGGTAATTTATAGACCTTCTGAAATTATCGTGCAAAAAGCGTCAAATTTTTATAAACCTATATATGGAAGGATTCTTCAAAACATGTGCAAATTTTTATCACAATAAAAAAATGAGAAAAACAATTTTATAAACTTAAAACAGTTGTAGAAGATTACCCATTTGTTACACTTATAAGTAACACAAAAGTGTAAAAAAAATATTGCCTGACAAAAATGACTAAATAAATGGGGCACAGTTTATTGCCTTACGTAAAGCGAAATAAAAAACTCATTAATTTTAAAAATACATCGTTGGACGGAAAACTCTGACTTCATTTGCACTTACTTTATCTACTCGTTGTTCTATTGTTGATCGCAAACCATTCGGCATATCATCCGATTTAACATGATGGATTTGAATCAATGTGGAAAATTGACTTTTTTCCCCCCATTTCACTTTATTTTAGTTTCTTACATTATTACTTATGCAAAAGTCATGTTTTAGGTCTTCTTCAAGTTATTGCCAACGCAGAATTATTTTTCTCTTCTATACTACTCCGAACAGCACAAATAGATACTAATAATGATAGTACTTTATTTTTGACGAATAAAAATTGTAATCTGTCGCTACTTTATGTATACAGTGTGTAATGTTTAAAGTTAAAGTATGAAGAACAATTAAACGTTTGTTTTTACCTGTCCTCTGTGTCTTGGCGTAGTATATTCCTATACATTTAAACGAGCCTTAAAAAAAAATTACATTGGTTTTCAACCTACAATATACAATCACATAAAAATACATAACTATCTCATTAGAATCAGGTTTAAAAAAAAATCATAATATTATGGACACCTGTATAATTATCTAAATCACCTGTATATACAATATGTATTCGATGGCATATTACACAGCGATTATAAAAAATTCTGAATTTACCTATGTGAACTTGGCACCCGACTTTTGAAAAATTAACTTTTTTTCATGGACAATGTTAGTATTTCGTTTGTAGTTGTTTGTAGTAACAATAATTTCGTTTGTAGTTCCACCCATTAATAATTAAAACCTTCAAAAAAACAGTCGCATCCGACTTTGAGATATCGAAAATCCGCTTTCGTAGTTGCCTTTAGAATGGTTTGTAGTTGTTTGTAGTGATTTTCCTTTCGTTTGTAGTTCAAAGATAAACAAATGGCGATAAAATATTAACAAATTCACCTTTAGACAATTTGTTTAAATTATCGCCATTTGTTTATCTTTGAACTACAAACGAAAGGAAAATCATTACAAACAACTACAAACGAAATACTAACATTATCCCCGAAAAAAAATTTCATTTAATTTTTCAAAAGTCGGGTGCCAGGTTCACATAGGTCCTGAATTTTGATCAAATAAACACAACACATGTTGCTCCGTGCTTCCTGTAACACCCTGTATATAAATAACTATACCAGTCGAAAGGGCTACATAAACGGTACAAGTTTGTCATTAAAACTTTCTTCTATCTCTCACCATTTAAAAGTTATTTTATATAAACGAAATTTGGGCCTAATTTCAAATTCAAATTCTCCTAAAGTTGAAATGTTTAACACTCCATAGGGTCTATAAACTGACGAAGTTTCATTAGAATCTGCGATTTACAGTTCGCGCAGTTCGCTTATGAGTTGCTATGACAACCAGCTTTTCTTTAGGGAGACCTACTTCTCTTTTTTTTGAAAAGAGCATGTTTTTCTCCCTTCAGTGGTGTCATACTTTTATAATGTTAAATTAATAACTGTACTCAATAAATTCAAAACAAAGAAGCAAAACATATTAAATTAAATGTTCAAATCGATGCATACTGTGTTTTTCTGCAATTATTCGCGCCTGCAGATAATTTATACGATCAAACAAAAATTCAAAATGAAAAAAATTGAAGATCTGACAGCAGGTCCTTCTGTAGCACCGTTCTGCCAATCCATTTGTCAAGTAAGACGTTGTTCAATTACTCTGTAGTGCGGAGGTGCGCTATCCTGTTGAAACAAAAATACAGTAGAACCTTCGTTATTCGAACGTTCCTTATCCCCTCCGATTATCCAGATTGTATGAAAAAAAATTGTTTTTGCTAATATTCTGTGTGATAGATGATAATTCATAAAATGTGTTCTTCGATTAAATGCGACTTGTGTGATAATATTTTTCAGTTTTCTAAATTCTTTTGACGAACATATGTCTAACACCTAAATTTTGCGCAACCTCTATTTCAGTTTGTTTTTGTTTTCACTGTTAAAAGCACGTCCAATAATTTTCTTTCTTGCTTTTGCGGACCCGCCAATTTTGGTGTATTTACTACCAGTTGGCTGTTTTGTTAAATTAGAAATGCCTGTGATTATCATAACACGCTGGAAGTTATGGTAACTGAAAAAACGTTTTATATTTTCTGAAAAAAAGTTAATTTTCTCATTTTTTGTTCTTAATTTGACATTATGAACATATGAGATAAATAAATCAAGAAAAATACGATCTTTTCAAAACAAAAAATATGTGGTATGGTTCTCATTAAAAAAAAAGTAATCATAGCAACTCAATAAAAGAAATTCACAAAAGCGTATGTGCAACAATTAGCAAAAAGAACCTTTAATATATGTTTTTTTATTTCTTCAGATTAAAATTTTACAGTCATTATTGGTTAGTGTAAGTACTAAATACTTGCCTTTTATGCATCATAAACCTAATTTTATATTTTCGCATCAATCGGCCTATCCGATTGGTTCTGCACTTGCTGGCTCTTTTCTTTGTGCAGATCCCACCACCTATAAATATCCTTACATTACTTATTTACGTATTAACTCGTATAGGGCATGGGGAGGGCAGTAAGATTGCCAGCTTGTATCGCTTGTATTTCGAAATTTTGCGACATCTTACCAATGGATTCATAACTATTCAGAAGATAGTACCAAGAAAAATCCGCAAGGGTCGGCCTATTAGCTAATGACGTTCGTGTTTACTATTTCCAGCAGCCATTTTCTGTTTAACAACCGAGTGACATTTATTCTTTGTTTTTTTGCGTTTATGGTTTTGTGTTGTGTGAATTATATTTTTTGTTAGAGTGACTTACGGATAATTTGTTATGGTATATGCAAAATAGCGATATCAAAACAAAAAAGTTAAACCACCATCTATCGAAAATTGGATACGTATGATTGATGGGTTTATCGAGAAAATTTTCCTCACTTGGCTTTACATACATCATGCCAAGGCGATTTAATCAAGATGCCATCGAGAATTTCTTCTGCTGCATCAGAAGTCATGGTGTGAGGAACATCAAACCCCACTTGCAAGGGCTTCACAAATTCATTTAAAACATTGACAATTAATAATTTGTTTTCTTAAACAATCCATTACCAGTATTAATTTAATGGTAGATGTAACACATAAGCCAGTACATGTTTATGTAGAAAATTACGTCTGCGGTTACATTGCCAGAAAAATATATAAACAAGTGGACAAATGCGATACCTGCATGAAAAATTTACTCGTAACATCTGATGGAGAACAATATAAATTAATAATGGCAAAGCGATATGATCTTAAATAATTAATGTTGCCATCAACATTGTTCATGAGTATTTTTCATGAATGTGCAATTGTAGTATCCCAAGAAATTGTCAG
This sequence comes from Protaetia brevitarsis, assembly GCA_004143645.1. NCBI lineage: Eukaryota > Metazoa > Arthropoda > Insecta > Coleoptera > Scarabaeidae > Protaetia > Protaetia brevitarsis. Next base: position 93,748 of record RXPK01002091.1, read on the forward strand.
AAATTGTTTAAACAATAATATTTGTCGCACAATCGTAGAATGTGTTAAAAGTAGGATGGATTTTAGCAATATTATATGTGAACGTCATCCTAATTTAGTAGATATTTTTCTAAATAATTTAGTCAACCTTATGATTTTCGGGTGGACAAAATCTATAAATAAGATTCTTAATGGCAAAGACAGTCGTTTTAAACCTTTAACTATTAATGACCCTGTTAAAAACATAGCTTCCCATAAACAGCAAAAGAAACAGAAATAATGTGCAACATAGTAATTTTAAATCAATTTTTAATTAGTGCATTTTGACTAATTTCAAGACATTTACAATCCTATTTTTTTTCTTTTTTTTTTTTCGTGTTAAGATCTGAAGTCACAGCTTATTATGGTGAAATGTATAATAAAATATTTACTTACATTATGTGTTTTAATTGTAACAGACATTTCTATTGTAAAAAAATGATGCTTTACCAAAAATCTGTATTTTGTTCATTTAAAAAGAAAACAATAATTGAATATTTAATTTTTCTGGTAAAATATCAATTTTCATTTGAACTAAGTTTGTACTTCAGAACTAAGCAGTATTAAGTCGAATGCAAAACAATTAGGCTTAATACTGTTTAGTTCAGAGGTACAAATGCAATAGCTACATCAAAATATCAGGGGTATATTTTTCAAAAAATACCGCCTTTTTTAGTTACGAACCATTGTGGTGTAGGTTTCAATAATATCTCCAGTAGTTGTGAATCCATAGGTAAGATGGCGCTCTTAAAAAAATAACCAATTTTTATACAAAGAGAGACCATTCTATTTTATCCTTTTCTATGGTATAGGGAATACAATATTCAATTCGAAGTCATAAAGATTGATGTTGGGAGTAACAAAAATATGATTTACGTAGACATATTACTAATTATAGCAGATCATTGTATGTTTATACATATATTCTCTGTAAAACTATGCTCTTCGCAGCTATCTTTATATAGGGTGTGATGGGATGAATTGGTCCGCAAATGACTCGTTTGAAATATACAGGCCGGCTTTGAAAAGGATACTGTTATCTCGGTAACATACCCGGTTAAATGTAGAGAAATATAGCAGAAACGAAAAAAGATATACAGAGCCGTATTTAGAAAAGTAAGGTTGACCATGCTTCTTCAGAACCGAAACGTTGTATTTTAAATATATAAATTATGTCAGGTACCTCTACCTTAAGTTTGGCCACTTGAGTGCGGGACAATCTGTATATTAAGAAAAATCTTCACGTTATGGGCGCAAAGTTATAATATAACACACCTTTACCTACTATCATCAGGGCATTTCTTTAGTGTCTTCTATTTTTTTTTATGCAGAAGATATGTCCAAAATATAATAGCTGCAAATTGAAATTGTCTTCAATATTCTGCAATTTTGTAATACTTCCATTAAATACATATTATAACGAATCAAATATTTTTAAGCCATGTGTCTCCAATGACTTTATGATTTTTGGAATAAATCCAAGACTATGATGATGTATAATCTTTATATCGTGTTCTAAATTTATATTTGTAAATAATCTGTTACAAATACAAATAAATTTTGTAGAATCATCTAGGGATAAAACAAAGCTTTCGTAGTTTTGCAATTCTAAAAATAAAACTTTGTGGAAACCCACGTCGTATTGCGCCCTTTGGCGGTTAATAGCAACTCAAGATATTTTTCTATAAAAGCAGGTTTATAGTTGCCGTTAATTTTTGTTGATGCATACATGTAAAAATACCGAACGTATCGTATCAGATAAATTCTTTTTATAAAATATTCTTTGTATTTGTTTGGTCTTTAATATTACAGTAAGAAACACCTATTTCACTTTAAATATTAAAAATATAAAATAATGAATCCTAGAATAAGAAATAATGAAATTAATTTTGTTAAAGATAAGAAAGACTACTGGTATATTTCTGTGTGCACATAGAAATTGGGTGGACTAACAAGTAAACAAAGGTAGTTAGCACGCTGTTGCAGCTAAATGGTTATTAAACACTATACAATTGAGGTACCAAAACATACTTTGTCTCAAACATAAATCTTTGGATCTAAGTTAGCAGCATTACAACGTATAACCAGCCCCGGAGTTAAGTGACCACAAATAGGATGAAGCTACCTGACGTAATTCTGAGCAAAATATCCTAATGAACCTTTTTTGCAAATGACTCATTTTAGAGATTCAGGAGAGTTTTGATGAGGGCACTATTATTATCTTGTGAAATATGGAGGCCATAAAACCAAATCCAGATCAGATTATATCTAAAATAAGTTCATTAAGATATTTCGAGTGTGATGTACTTTAGTTGTATAATATTGTTGTAACCTTTAGGTTGATTACCTAAGGAATTTTAAACTAAAAATTTCACCAATTGCTGCAGTATTAAATTTCTTAATTAATTATTTTATTTAATCCTTATACTCTATATGTACCTACAAATGTTGGCAAGAAAATTTGAGATTACATCATATCAATTTTTTAATTAACAAAGGTGCATTTATCTGGAACAATATCGAATTTCCATTGAATTGCTGCCTAAACAAATTTTTAGATAAATTATTTACGTGCTGCTGGAATGACGTGGTTTAATGGTTATCAATTAATAGATCTTGCTAATAAATCATTTCACAAATGCACGTAATATTAGAATTACTCATTTGCAGACGTTATATGCAGAGGTTTAGTGAAAAGTCAGTTATTGTCAATTTTCTAAAATTACCAATAAATATCACGTTAAATGAATTATTATCAGGTTTCTTTCTAAATATCCTTAAATGTCAATAAACTGATATCCATATATTACTTTTGGGTCTATTAAGTGTGCAACGTTCAACTTTTACAACATAAAAAGAACTTGAAGTTGCTTTAAGTAGGCTTCACCGTTGAGGATAAAAGCTAAAAGTGATGCTACTGCGACTTTTGGTTTTGTTCCGCCTATGCTTTTCGCGCCTCTGCACGAATTCTCTCTCGATTGGCGAAACAAACGAACGGTCATTGGCGCAGATCACTTGTCTCGTAGGTCGATGTCCTTCGGAGCTTTTGCCGGCCGCTACCAATCAACCGTCAAAACGAACGTATTCAAGTATCATCGTGATTAAATATGAGATGAATAAGAGTGTGTCGCTTTAATTTCATTAATACAGTAAGATTTATAAAGAGAGTAAATTGCAGAATAATAATATAACGTATTAAAATTTTAAAAGTTTCATAAAAACTCCTTTATGAACCGAATTTTTTTTGATATACTACTGTGTTTCAGTCATTTTAAATAACTTTAAATAACGCTGACAGTTGCATTTAAGTTGGACATTTGAATTGTAGTAAACTATTGAAAAATGCTTCCCAAAGTTGCAAATTGAAAACTGAATTGAAAGTGCAATTTATTTCATCATCAAAATAATAAATGGACCTGGCCATAGTATTATACAAAACAAATCAATAATACATCATACAATTATAAAATTATACAGAAATTGTTAAAAGCAAGTGTTTTCTTTTTTTTATTTATTGGTACCACCCCTTGCCTTCAGTACCTCTTTTGCCCACGTCGACATACTGTCGATATAAACTTGAATAGTTTCTTTGAAGTTTAAAATTATTGTGCCACGCATTGAAGATGCGATTTATGTTAGCAGACCCGATGATAATTCGGACCTGATGATGTAAATAAAATTTACGAAACCGGTCACAAGTTTTCAATATATAGGACCTAGTAAAGTAAGAGACCCCGTTTGTTTTATTATTCTTTCCATGTATTCTAGCTCTTACGCCATGGTCCATTTTAGAGCTGTCTGTATACTAGTTCCAGTACGCTCTTATTGAAGTGCATTTCTCCCAGTTCTTCTTTTATATGTAAGATTTTTTTTGGATAAGTAATTTTTCGGTTTCTCAACAAAAACAGTTGTAACTCGGAAACCACAAAACAAATTACTTCCATAATCTGAGGAGTAATGAAGTGTGTTTTTTTTATGAAACACCCAGTATATCGGAGTGCATTTGCTAAATATGTAATTAACACATCATTACATCCCTAAGATATCAAATTGTTATGTAGAATACAGCCGATATAATAGTGTAGGGCTGTATGGTTATTATTAAATCGTTCCCACGTACACTAAGGTCAATAACAGGTTTATTGTAGTTTAAATAAATACAATGAAAGTATATGAATATAGTAAATAGCACTACATCCCCACATGTCTTCTCTTCATCGTTGTCTACTGCTCTTGCGCATGCCTTCTAGATCCTACAATAGTAATAAAAACTCTATACTCTATAGGATCTTTTCTCAATTTGTTTCACCATAACAAATTGGATCAAATTTCCACAGAATAAAGCTAGGATATAGACGTATATTCGACCAAAGTTTGGTACTTGATGCCATCGAAAGGATGATGCCCTTTCTGGGAGTCCTAAAAATATTTTATTAACCAGTTAAAACTATAACACAGAGATAAAGCTTTTTTAAATAGAAGTACTAACCATATAAATTATTACAGCAAAATTTCAAATCAATTGGTTATTTATTGCCTGTATTAACCCATCTCGCAGTTGTTGGGGGCTGTAACTTTACACCTTCTTAAAGCACAACTTTTGTATAGTTTAAAGTTTTTAATTTGATTACTTCGGGGGCATTTTTCTGTATAGCTTATCTTTTTTTTATATACCTTTTCACAATTGATTTTAAAGCTATCTCAACTTGTTAAATATACTTAAAATTTTGTTAATTTGAGAAATACTCAAATTAGCGGAGGGGACAGTTACATACTTCCGAAGGGAACGATTAATGAATATATTCAGCAAAAATCAAAGCCGGTGGTTTGGAAACGAGTTTGTTCAGTGATGACCGTTTAATTTGTTAGTCCTAAATTATTACTAACAAGTCAATACCTCGGGAAATATGAGTCCTCTACGAGAAAGTTTGTACTGTTGTTGCTGGTTTCGTCCTCTCATGTAGGGCCACAAAATGACAATTTTATTTTCAATCGATGGAAATAAGGTAGTTTTCTTATAGTATTTATTATACGTATTGTAATTCTACGTTTAAAAAAATAACTAACTTTTGTCTGAAATATTATTTCGTTCGCATCTTAGGTGCTGCTGTAATCAATAAAAGAGATTATCTTGATTTTAATGGAATCGTTATGTAGAAACATATTATCAAATTTCCTTTATTGACTTTGTTTTCAACACGACGAACATCTTTAAATACGCCTCGCCGTTTTGCACCAGTTGTGCCAGGGTAACTTTGAAAACGTATAATAAAGGAATTTGCTCTAAACTTTTCTTATAATAACTACTTTTCCATAAAACTAAAATACGTACTAATTTATATCCCGTTTATTCTTTTAAAACGGTTAATTAAAAATATAAACATATACGAAATGTCTTTGCGAAAGTTTGCATGAATTTCTCTTATTCAAAATTGCATAACATTGCAATATTCTAAATCGATACGCCAGCAATGATTTTGCTTTGCTACAAAGATCAGGTTGGGAACCGTGGGTAGTTCTGTGAACACGGTTACGCAACCTTTCCTTTAGTTGTTCGACTGTTATCGTCTACGTGAATTTACGGTCAAAGAGTGAATCACACGCGATTTACGTTAAACCAATCCCAGGCAGTTTACCTGGAGATTGCAATTAAAAATTATATTATTTTATGTTACTTATCTTGTAAAGTAGAAGAATTTAATAGCTGCATGGAACTTGCTATACTGAATGTGGGATAAAGTATATTCGTTTTATGAATAGGTGCAAAGTAAAAAGATATTTTTAGCGACTACATGTCCGACTTTGAGACAGAACTCCCTTAAATTTTCTGGAAATATCTGGAAAATACATTAGCAAATTGATATACAATACCGCACGCGCCACCGCAAATACGAACAGTTACATACATCGTTGCTGCTGTTCGCAGTAGATGTAACTTCTGCTGTATACAGGGTATTCCACGTAAGTGGTTCATTAAAAGTTTATGATGTTCTATTATTTACTTATATTTAAGATTTTGGCACTATCTGTTCGATTGGAACTATAAATGTGAAATACTTTAAGCAAAATATCACTTCCGTTTGACCGGAAATTGACGTCAACTTTGTTATTTTAAATAGAATGTTATAATTTTTTATTCATTTTTGAATTCTACGATATAAATACGTTAGTATTTATTAGCTATTCCTGATGTAACTGCACGTTGTCGTTTTTGAGTCATGTAAGTTTTCCTTTTTTTTTAAGAAATAATCATTGCATCATTCAAAAAATTAATATCTGGATTAATACTACAAGTAAAAACTCTAGGTTTGCTATGTAATGAATGTAAATATAATATACAGAGTGTACAAAACTGGGAAACAAAGTGACATATTTTCAAATGTTGAAAACTAATTTTTAAATAGAGCACTCTGTATTTTAATTCGAAATTAGGAAGTAAATATCATCCCGTATCATTTTATATCAGCATTCCCTATACCTATCTTTAATAGATTTTGAGATACGGGCGACTTTTTGCTAAACAGACTAACTAGCCCTATCTTCAAATATTTGTAGCTGGCTCTGAATGGGATTAATGTCAAATTCATTGACTAACCATAAGTGTTTATGCATGTCATCGTAATTACACTTTTGTACAACACAGTATTAATAGAAACGACTATGCGAACACTTACTCATAGAATAAAGGTGCATCCACACGCTCGGAGTTCGCCGAACTCCGAGCACTAGTTTGGCGATCTCCTAGTCGTGTGGACGGGCAGTTCGGGGTTCGGCGAACTAGTCGGCAAACTGTTTGCCTATTCCGATCTGCAATGGAAAATGGCGCACGAATGTTCGGCTAGACGGAGTTCGTGCACCCGTCCACACATTCGGGAAGGTATTTAGAGTGAGAGGGAAAGCTGTTGACAGCTGTCTAGTGAGCTCGTCTCTTACTAGTCCTACTATTATACCTACAGTTTTTTATAACTGTTACAGATGACAGCGGGTAACAGATACAAATTTATTTACTGAAACTACTATGTCGTATGCTGAAAATGACAGATTTGCCAAAGATAAACAATTCAAAGTGTTTTTTTTTTTTGACATTGATAGGAGTGCAATTTTAGTATTCATTATTACATTAAATTGATGCATTTTAAGTCAATTAAAGGTCTTCAATTTTATAAAAATTAATCTTTAAAACTAATGTGTAGATAAAGTAATTAAATAATTGCAATGTTAGCCTAAATATTAAAAAGCTTACCACTCTTTTCATAATTCATCAAATTTCTTGAATTTTATTAAAGAGGGTCGAAAAGTATATTGTTATGTGACGATCTGGTTTAAATGCGTATATGATTTTTTTTTGTCTATAAATTGGCAAACAAATTAAAAAATTAGATGATATTTATTAATATATAATCATTTAAAAGAAACCACCCTCATTCCTCACGGCCCTCAATTTGAAACGATAAAGAATCCATACATCCACAGTGCAAACATATTCGCCTCATTGTAAATATTACTCATACAGGTGTATGATGCTCGTAGATAATTGGATAAAAAATGGCGAAGAAATTTGAGCAAAGAATATTTCTTTGAATGGCCTATAATTTTTACGATGAATGTTTCAATGATAACAATCACGTTGGTCATAACAATTATAGAAGGTCAATAAAACTACTTTTTTTGTTCGAGTATGTTCGCCATTGTATACACAAAATGAATGTATGGGTATTCATCATCGTAAACTTGGAAAATAACAGAAATTAAATAATAGCGTAAGTTGTCAATATTTATAACCTAAAGATGAATTACTGGTATCCGTGATTCATATTTAGTTTCTGTCACGCTCAATGAAAATGACAGAACTTCAAATATTTATGATTTGCCGGGTTTCCCGCGAAACCAAAAAAGAGTTTCAGTTATGCAGTGACAGCAATGGTTCATAACCAGTCATAATTTCTGTACCAACACCAACCTAATTCATGCAATCACTCAATGCTACCACACTAAACTCTCATACCGAACGTTCGGCGTTTTCCCGTATCTGCTCGGAGTTCGGCGAACTCCGAGCGTGTGGACGGTCGCGTCCACACGATTCGGTAGTTGGCGAACATTCGGAGTTCGGCGAACTCCGAGCGTGTGGATGCACCTTAAAAGGTGCGTCCACACGATCCGAACGCTAGTTTGACGAACTCCTAGGCATGTGGATGGGCAGTTCGAAGTTCGGCGAACTATTCGGCAAACCGTTTGCTTATTCCCGATTTAGAGTGAGAGGAAAAGCTGTTAACAGCTGTCTACTCAGCTCATATAGTTTTTAAACTATTTTTAATGACAATCATTGTGACAGCAGGTATAGTGAACCGAAAATGAGAAGCATATGTCGTCATATCCGTTTTGAGCGCTGGAATCGTCAGAAGAGTATATTATACTATAGCTTTAGGGGTGTTCCTGTCATTTTGACAGAAGTATTTAATGTAATTTCTATCGCAAAAAAACCACCCCCACTATTAATGACTTTAGTTCCTATATTCTACGTCGAAATTACGATGACGACATATATTATGTACTTCTTATTTAGGGTTCACTCTAACAAACACAAATTCATTTTAATACACGTACTTTTATTATTGTTATTGCAGCATGTCGTGGTCATATATATTAAAATAGACAGTTTTTTCAGAAAGTTAATTTTTCGATATATCTTATGTAAATGCTTTGATGTAAGTGTTAATAATCATCATTAGATTGAATTATAGTTCATTTCAAATAAATTAAAGAACTGTCTTTTTCATTACTTTAAAAGCATGTACCTAATACTGAAATAAATTTAATCAATAATTATAATTTTGTTTTAAATATGAAGATGTTCCCAATGAAATTTCTTTGAGCTAATAGTTTTGTATTGTTATAATCCGATTTGGCTTAAATGTGTATAATATTTTTCTTATAAATAGAAAAACTAAAAGGTAAAGAAACCATCCCTCATTATCATGATTCGTATTAAAAATCGCTTAAAATGTTTCTAATCCTTTTTCTGTCACATCTACCATATGCGACTAATAACATCAACCTGAATGAGTTCAATATATACAGGGTGTATCAAATAAAAAAGTAAATTTTGCTTGGGTGTCTACACGACATATAAAGACATTAAAAACATTAAAGAATAAAAAAAAGTAAAATTTAGAGCCAAAAATTCTTTAGTCCGGGCCTGATGCAAGGAAACGCCATGTTAAGCACCCGCTAAACGTGGTATTATGTATAAATACATTGCACTCATTTAGTATTATAGGCCCTTGTAAAGCAAAACTGAGGCATTCTGAATTTCTTCTTTTTATAAAATATACATTCCTTATTTGTTAAGAGCATTCTACGTAAGTCTACAAAGTATTATTTTTAATATCCTGATAAGACGTTCGAGTTTCACCGGATATACGTTTTTTTGTAACTACTAAAGTCGCATTTAGTAGTTACAAAAAAACGTAAATATTTTTCTTTTGCTTTGTCGAATCGAGAGTTAGTTGTTGATAAACGATACCACATGAATCTGAGTTATTTCTTTTGGATTTATTTAATCAAATAACGCAAAATGAATTGAATCGAATTACACAGAAATAAATGTAGATACAGAAAATTTGGAAACACCCCTTTTTACTATGATATCGCGCGAAAATGAATCTATACATTCCCGCGCTTTTGCCGATGCATCAAGCTTCGATTTTCTTTATATGAAATCATGATGGTTTTGAAAAGGATCGTTTTTTCGAGACGGGAAGAATTTAAATAAAATGTTCGAAGTAGCTTGCATTTCAAGCGGCGATCCACACAAAACTAACAGCGGTAATGGCTGAATGATAGTGGTATGTGGGGGTATACTCGGGACAGCATGTCGGTTGGGCACAGGTGCGGCTCTAGCCCACGGCATTTATAAAATATTTTTTTTCTCGTTAATGCTTACAGATAGGACCCCCTGTGCATTAAGACTTTTTGATCGTATATGATTACAGCTGCTACATATTATTATATTTACCTCTATATCGGATACATCCTGTATACCTAATTGACAGCATAATGTAATCTAATAAAAAAAAAAAAAACTAAATTTCAGTATAGGTAGTTCTAGTTGTCAATATTCTAATGCCCTACAGATAATTGCGATTTTCTCGTGTCTATACTTCATATATTGCGTTTCCGCCAACATGCTGTCAACCGCAATCGCAACGACAAAAATAAAAATATTCTTAAGTTGCGGTTAGGATTTTGAGTGAAACTGAAGAAAGACTTTCACTTATTCAATGACAGCGACCTAACCGTCATAATTTCTGTACCAACACCAACCTATCTTATTTATGCATATTACCCATTGCTCGGCGTTCCCGTTTATGTGCTCGAAGTTCGGCAAACCCCGAATCGTGTGGACGGTCGTGTCCACACGACTCGGTAGTTGCCGAACATTCGTAGTTCGGCGAACTCCGATCGTGTGGACGCACCTTAAACACATGAATTTGACATTAATCTCATTCAGAGCCAGCTACAAACATTTAAAGATAGCTAGTTAGTCTGTTTAACAAAAAGTCGCTTATATCTCAAAATATATTAAAGAATCTATTAATGTAATAACCATTTTGATTATATTTCTACGGAAATAAAATATTACATTATTAGTACTAACAGATAAAATGAACAGAAAAGAATATTGTACCGAAAATAAGAGAAATATAATATAACAATTACAGAAAGAAGAAAAAAAATACAAAGAAATTTCAAAACTCGTAAAACGTTCAGAGAATATGATTACGAATGCATTAAAACCCCAAAAAAATAGTGAAAATAGAGGCGTGCCTAGAAAAACTACTCCAGAAGCAGATCGTTATATAATTATAAAGACTGGCGAAACCGGACACTTTTAAATTAATTAATATGAATATCAGTTCACGTACAATTAGACAACGATTACAAGGCAGTAACGCATTGGGAGATCTGCCAGAAATGTTCCTTTCTTTAACAAGAAAAATATTAGATGGCGAGTTAAGTTTTTCAAAAAAGCATGTTGGATGTGGTTCAGAAAAATGGAGGAACATACTTTGGAGTGGTGAATCTAAGTGTAATCGGTTGTATTCTGATGGTAGACGTTATGGTCGCCGACCGCCAAATAAAGAATTTGATTTTAAATACACAAAGAAAATAATTAAAGCATGGAGGAGCAATAATATTATGGTACGGGCATGCTTTTCTTGGTATGGTATAGGCCCGATAAATTTGATTCAAGGAACTATAGGTAAGGAGAATTATAGAGACACCTACTCAACCAACGTATTGTATCCGTATGTAGATGATAATATGCCCATAATTTGGCGATTTCAGCAAGACAGTCGCCCTAAACATACTTCCAAATTCGTTAAGCTGTGGCTGAAGGCAAATAATGTGACTGTTTTAAGTTGGCCAGCTTAGTCGCCTAATTTAAACACTATAGATAACCTTTGAAAAAATAAAAATTGAACAGAGATTTAGAAAATTTCAAAAGTGAGGTAAAAATATTACTTTACAATTCGCGGAAAATTAATGTTCTTCCAGGTAATTGTAAAAAAACGATCCTTATGAAAAGATGGAAAAGAAGGGTTTCTTAAAAAAAAAATCCACATATTTATCATTTCTTTCAAAAAATATTGTTATTTACGTGTTGCAGACTTTTTAGACACACCGTATGTTTAGAGTCATTGTAATAAAGCTTCATTTCAAAACAAATTGTATTATTTTTTACAAACAACGTTGCTTTACCTGTCTTATGTATTTAATCATAAGAAATGCATTATTATTCACGGTCTGTTAAGTAAATCTAAAATTAACGAACCATCGACGAACGAATCAGCAGATCACAAAGCAGTTAGTTACCAGTAATGTTCATAGCTTGATATCTTGCGTCTCTATATCCCTGTATTTTGATCTTTCTCTATTTGAGTTGTGTACTAATACACAAATACAATTCATAATATGCCTTTTCGTCTCTCACTCGCGTTTCAGTCGCTGCCAAGAGGCACCTCCCGGCCAATGGCAACAACAGGTTTTGTTGTTGGTGTTTTTATAGCCGTAATCCACTTCCTTCTAAACTGGAATCGCGTTGTTATAATGTATAGGTGTACCAAGGTAGCGAGTTTAAATTCACTGGACGAACTTTTGAACGCTGACTGATTTGTATTGTATTTTTTATGTAACCATAACCAGATATGTTACTTATCAGTTGAAAGTTGACCCTAAAAGTTTTTGCAGTAGAAGATATAAAGTGCGGAGAGAATAATGTATATTAGATTGTTTAAAAAACGGAAATTTTACATAAGTTTTTCATATATTTTCCTCTTATACCTATCTTAAAGTGTTCTCAAGATAAAAATTAATTTCAATATTTTTTTTTGTGGGAAATTACAAAAGTACGGATTTCTTTCTTATAATAACTAAAAGTGGAGCTTACAGAATCCTTGGACTAACTTGAGGTGACATCCAAATTAATCAAAATATACAGAGCGTTTCGTAAGTTACATTTACGGGGTATGTACAAAAAATACCTTTAAATCATTTTAGTAGATGGATCGCCCTGTATATTAACCGCTCTCTGCAAAGTTTGATAAATTTGCTTTCCAATAATCTTTAGTGTCGCTATATCTTCGCGTTTTTTAGTAGTTAGATATAAATATTTTCTTTAAAAAGTTTCTTATTCGTATATTATTTTTTTGATATAGGCCATAGACATTTGACAGCCATTTATGTCATGGATTTTACAAATTTATTGTATTCTGCTAAGGAATCGCTAAAAATTGAAAATAACGAACACCAATGAATAGAAGATTTAATAAGAATAAGATATTCGTAAACACTAATGAGCAGACATTTTTAAGACTACAAGCTAATGTAAAAATGAAACGTGAAAATCGGGTGGCACTTGTATTAACGTCTAGAAAAAATTAAACTAGGCTGCGTTCCGAGTCGCGCATAATGCATATTATGCGTCTAATGTAACGATACATCGTTCCGATTTAACATATATGCGTGCATAAAAAGTTTTGCCGCGAAATCAGTTTAGATCCTGACAGAGGCTAGAATGGAACATACAACGCATAGAAAAAAGGTAATGCAGTCTATGCGTAGCATATGCACGACAAGTAAATCGGAACGCTCACAGTGTTCTATGTCTTTCAATACACGCATCGCATAAAATGCGCGACTCGGAACGCAGCCCTAAACTAAATTGCATACTAATTTCAGGTATAATTTCCCGCTTCTATTTAAACGGCAACAATGCCGAGTATATCCTCTGCGCATGCCCAAACAGTTAAGGGTAACGTATATACTAGTAACGAATATTCGCATTCGCATTCGCGAATGTGTAAAATCACGCATTCGTTACATCACTAGTATATACCAACATTTAAGAAATAGCGATTTCGTTTTTGGTTAGCGATCCCGTAAGTTGTAAACAAACTCAAATTTGATTGTAGTTGGTAGTTCGGAAAATTGTTCTAGTGCGCCGGTCTAGTATGAAAAAATGGGAAGAAATCTAGTTTGAACAGTAGTTTCTAGTACACAAACTTGGACGGAATTTTCTGATTTACATTATCCAAGTCTATCTAGTTTAGAAAATAGTTATATATTTCTAGATGAAAAAAAGTACAATGTAAATCAAGCTTAAGACATCCCTTCAGTCGCAGAGAAACCGTTTCAGTGTACAGTCAACTCAAACATTATAACCTAGGTACGTAAACCGATTTCTAAACGTAATTGTCACACATCTACCTTAAATGCAATACCATAGTAATCCACGACGAAGTGGCCTTTCGACTCGATCTCGATACCTTACATTGGGCGACAAAGACGCCGCAACTTTTTCGGCTTGAACCGGGATTTACATTCTCAGAATTAAACCTTTGTAGTTCTGCCAAAGGATTCTGATTTTTAATTCTCTTGTTCACGTCGAAATTTTATTTCAATCCACTGTTCGTATTTTTTTTTTCTTATATTTTAGTTATCATTAACTTTAGTTGTATAGTTTACCTGCGTTCAGTATATTAGTATTTATGTGATAACTTATAGTTACAATCTATCCATATCTGTTTTACCTTTACAAATGTCGATGCCAGTTTGCTCATTTAGTTATTTACAATATGTGACCGTTCACGAGAAAATCCACCTAACGTGCGAAACGAGATTTTCAGAACGAGGCCTTCAAAGTTATTGGTTACATTTTGTCAAGATGCGCCCAAACTAATGTCGTTTCTGAGAATTTCAATTTGGGAACAACTGTGTAAAATGTCAAAATTTACACAAAAATCGTAATATCTTGAAACAGTTGAAGGTATGGGAAACTCGGGTTGTGATGGTTATAGAATTTTACGCTGAATTCAAAAATGTAATAATTAATAATATATAGGGAGTTCCTTTTAAAATTACAAAATTTATGGCGACTTCCGGTTAACTAGATATATAGAAAATTAAAAATATTGTAGAAATCAAGTAACTGCCCAATATTATTCTAAACCTCACATTTCCAAGCATCCGTTAAGCCGAAAAACTTCTTACTTAATATATATAATCAGTTACATTGAAAATCCTGTAAATATACATTGACATTAGAAGTGTTACGCCCAGAAGGAATAATTTGTTCAACGTGATTTTTTGGCATCAGAATGACTATATTTAAAGCAAGCTATGGTAAGAATGTCAACTTTTTGTGAAAAAAAATCTTAGTTTTTTTTTGTAAAGAAACCTGTTTGTGAGAGCTGACTTACTACAAAAATGTTTAGTTATGGTGCGTCCGTCTACAAGTGTTAAGCGTAACAAAATGTCTAGTGTTCGAAAACGTCAAAATTATCATTATGTTAGTGACTTTGACAGAGGCAGAATTGTTGCCTATCGAGATATTTGTTATATCGCGAAATTGGTCGCCGTGTTTATTGTACAACAGTGACGGTAATGCGTGTGGGTCGTGTGTGGACAGAAGAAAGTAAAGGAACACGAAGAAGGCCAATCTGGTCTACCGAGGCGTACCACAGAGCATCAAGATAGATGCTTCAGACAACTAGTTCTAATACGAGACCGTTTTACTACTATGACTTAAATCGCTGACCACTGGTTTGAAGAAGGTAGACCTGTTACTATGCGCACACTATATCGCCCCTTTCGAGCCTTTGGATTTTTTCATACTGTCCACGATTCCTTTGTTTCCTGGGGTACGACGCCGCGCCGCGCCGGTGTAAAGAGCGAAGTAATATTGGATTTGCTGTTGCGAGGATTGTACCACGACTATTGGAGTAATGGTTTGGGGGCTATTGTCTATGGTAGCCGATCACCACTTCTCTTTATTCGAAGCAGCATGACAACTGCGCGTTATGTTGATGATGTCCTACAAACTACTTTACTATCTTATCTAGATGGCCGCCCACACGTTCTTTTTCAGCATGACAACGCATGTCCCCATATTGCTCGCCAAACTATGGACTTTCTCCAAAAAGCAGGCGTTGATGTTTTGCCGTGGCCACTCCGTTCACCGGATTTAAATACCATTGAACTTGTGTGGGATATCATGGCGCAGATTCTCGCACAGTTAATCCACAAAGTTCAAGTGGCTTAGCAGATATCGATCATCTCATATTGTCGATGCCTAGAAGCGTACAGCAGTGTACTTAGCTAGGGGGTCGCCAAACACATTATTAATTTTTTTTTCGTATTACATGTTAATAACATTTCTTGTAAATCGTTTCATTTTTGCTGTAAAACTATCACATTGCCAAAAAAATCAAGTTACTTCTTCTAGATGTAATACTTTTACTGTCATAAATACATATTCAAAATATTTAAAGAAATTCACAATAAAACCTGAAAGTAAAAGTGTCTTATGCCGCCGCAATTTGCATCACACAGATATTTATAGGCGAGGGACGCGGTTTACACAAAGCGGTTACAGAGCTGATAGGATCTATATAGAATCAGTCGAATCGGCCATTTGAGGCAAAAATACATATGAACATATTGAGAAATGTATAAAGGATTGGTCCTTAGATAGGGGGACATATACTATAATAATAGATCATGTCATCGATTCACCTTTGCTAGTACTTATTGTGATTTCGTATATCAAGAGATACTTTATTATTATTATTACAACCTTTTCTGAATCATATGCTTATTCCAGAGTTTATTGTCCATAGAATAGATCTAGATATTTGAAATAGTACTGCTTACATGGTTTTGCTTGTCTGCGATAAGGCCTCTTTCAGACGAGGCGGTTTGATTGATTCACCCTAGTTGCCTAGTTTACTCTCAACTAGTTGATTGTCATTGAAGACCTACTGGCCGCCGAAGCGGACAAGTTAATTCCGTGTGAAAGGATTCAGGCGATTCCCAATGATTTACTACATCAGTATACTCCTTGACGGCCGCCTGTTCAACTAGTGGAATCAACTAATCGTCTTGTCTGAAACAGGCCTAAAACATGCAGGCTCAAACATAAGCGCCATATATTTGACTTATATATACATACATGCATGTCAGAAAGGTGCCGTCGGCATCGGATAATACGTTATTTACAATAAAAACAACTATATACGGTTTAGCGACATTTCGATTAATATATTTAATCAAGCTAAGTAGGGGAAGGTGGGGCAAGATGGGAACATTAAGCTTTAGAACACTGCATCAGGATTGCAAATTGATATACAAGGTTCTAAGTACGCTTGTTGTAATCTTTAAATATTTATCTGCTGATGGATGAATTTACAATTTCTCGATGGATACTCTTGATGTTGTGAGAAAATTTTGAAAAGAAATGTGAAAATACACCATCTTGCCCCACCATGGGGGCAAGATGGGGTTCCAGGTGAGTTAAGAATGGGTCGTACCATAAATATAGGTAATAGGTAAAAAAAATAGATTCTTAAAATATTCTTAAAACATGCAGGAACAAAGCTTAAACTCTTTAAAGCGGAACTACTTAAAATAAAAAAAATACAATAACGATAAGAATATTAAACTTAATCTTCACAATTGAGACAATAGAAGACGAACTCATCCACGTTATTCGCACAGCCTCCATATACCCAACCTCGCCATCGATGGCATTGTATCAATACTTCCCCTTACAATACTAACATTGAGCGTCATCTTCCTCAATAGAAGAACTTGATTATTTCCTTGACGTTTTCTAAAAATCTATCTCTTTGCTTTTCTTACAAAATTCGGCTTCTTGATCTCTTCTGTTTTCGTCTTTGTCATTTTTTTTCCTTTAACTCTCCCTCAGCACTTCTAGTTGCCTTAGGGATTAGTCTGGAGAACTTCTATTTTCTTGTAGCATATTTTTATACGTAGTGCTTGTAAGGATTGTTGTCTTTCCCTTGTTACGCTTTGATTGAACCTGTACTTTATTCCTAACATGAGAAATAGGCATAATGTCTTCGAGAAAGCATAATGGCATATCCAGGCATAACGGACCAGACTGAATAGTGAGATAGTGATGTCCCCATGTTGCCCCATACCAATAGCCCCGTCTTGCCCATTTGGGACATTTTCTGGTTATGTTATAATAACATATTAAGTATTTGAAATAAACAACGCACTATAGAAAATACATGCAATACATGTCAATTAATAAGCATAAAAAAGTGTAGTTGTAAATAATTTACTTATACTTCCGATACTGGCCGTTGAATTCACCATCAAAACAATAACGAAATTCTGGAAATTGCAAAGTTCACGCGCAAACAGCAATAACTTTGTTATTACTACTAGTAAAATTTCCTACATTAGAACAAACATAAAACAGCACTTGTCAATAATTAGGACTGCTATTATTTGACAGATGCTTACTGCCGTTTTGTAGATAAAACGATGTCCGCATCATGCCTTGTGGCCCCATCTTGCCCCACCCTCCCCTATATAGAAATTTCTTGAGTTACTGTTATACATTAAAATTTGGTAATTCAAATAAAAAAAAAAACTGGTTATTTTAATTAACGATGAATTGATTTAATTAAATTTAGTAAATAAAGAAAACTTTAAAAAGTAAATAGAATTATAATTACAGTTTATGTTAAAATTGATTACATGATTTAAGAAATGGTTATTTAAATTCACGGTGAAAAGAATTTATTAAGTTAAAACTGCAATGACCAACGTCCGAAAACGTCCATACATACACGTAATCTTTTCTATATAATTTTTGATTCGAGGCGTGTGCGAGTAGCATTTTAGCACTGGCGTCGTTAAAAGCGCTCATTTGTATGCAGACATCGTCTCGCTAGGTTAGTATCAGCTATAAAAGGGAAGAATTACAGCGCTTCGCCCATGACTTTTTTGTGTCTTGTCATATGTATCCGCTAGGACACACGAATAAATTTACGCGGACGAATTGGTCGGACTCCCGTGGGCGACCGATAATCAGTAGAGAAAGTATAAACGAATGCCGCCCCTTCGTTATAAAATAGGGCCGCCCACGCTCACCTCGTCTTATTTTATTCAGCAAATCCACGCGATGCACAGGTGTGCGACTTTGTGCAACGCGACGATGTAGTCAATTTGTTTGTGGAGGTTATATTTTTTTTGCGTAACTTCACATTGACTGAACTGGTTTAAAATTATTAAGGAACACACAACATGTGGTATTAACGCAATAAACATTTAATTAATTTGTATGTTGAAATTCACGAATGTGGTATTAATAAATAATAAAAGAAGGAAAAATTACGTCCGTGCATTCACTAAAAACTTTTAAATATATTTATGACTACATGTTTCGGCGTACAAATTCCATCTTCAGGTCTTAAAACGTCATATTAAGAATGTCCTTTTTCGGCCTTTTAATTTCTAGATTTCGTAACATGACGTTTTAAGACCTGAAGATGGCATTTATACGCCGAAACATGTAGTCTTAAATATATATAGAAGTTTTCAGGGAGGAAAGTTTTTACTTTTCCCCCCTAGGGCGGAAAGTAATTCACACTGACATGATGAAACTTACATCTTATATGTTACATTATTGATAGACGACATTAGCACATTCAACCCTGTCTGAGTCAATTTATGAGATAATTACTAAATTATAAGGTATTAAATTTCATTTAAACTACTATTGAACACTTTTTGAAAAACGACGGTAACTTGATAGTTCTCAAAAAATATTTGCCTACTATCTATCATGTCACTCACAGGTACGCCTTTATTGAGACATTTAATTAGTTAAAATTGGACTGGCTGGGGAAAGAACACGTGAGGAAAGTGCTATTGCAGGCCTTGGGCAATTGCAAATCTCACCTTCGGGTCGGTTTATAATATTCGCCTGCAATAGGGAACTTTCCTCCCTTGGTTTGAAATATACTACGTCATACGTATATACCTATATCTATGCAACACAGCAAGGGCTATACTACATACAAATTATATATAGTTACAAGAATTTTCATTCAGTCATTAACGTTGCTTTTTTTACCATTCTGCTTAGATAGTGCCAACGGATGTATTTTATGCATAATTTATTAAATTTCGTATTTTTCCAATCCTTATGCAAGAGGTAGCGGTGATCAATTAAGCCCCGTAGCTGCAATAGCAATTAAACTCAGGAAGTTTCATTACTTACTCTTGACCGAATTAAATATTACTTATAGACCTGCGTAAAAAAATAATCTGTGCGAAACTATACGTTCATTCACGTTTAAGAATGCAGTACATAGCACTGCGATCGACGCCCAAATTATATCGAAAATGAAAAAAAAAACAGCAAATTCAAATTGCAAATTGACAGTGCTATAAGCGTAAAAGTGAAATTTCCTTTTACCCGACATAAATATCATTAATTTTGTTTGCCTCCTCCATTAGCTAATCCTAAATCGAAAATTTTCTAATATATCGCTAAGGTAACTAAATTTGTCGGAACATATGGACAGTAGAAAAAGAACCTGGAATCAGTTGCTAGAAACTTTATCAATTCTGTAAAACCGCACATGGAAACATGTGGGGCAGAAAATGTATATAATGCAGACGAAAGTGGACATAGTTACGAAGGAGGCACAAGCTTTACATGCACTGTGCATTCTGCATCAGCCACCATACATAGTTACACGATATTGCCTATAATATGAGTATATTAGCAGATGAATAATATTTGCTGGATTTATGTGAATGATATTAGCTACTGACACTGCAATATGATATGAACTACATTTAAAAAGCAAATGACTTCTTCACTGTATATATACAGTGATCGGCAGAAAGTGCGCAGCATATGAGAATTTAACTTAAAACTAAAATAACACTCATTAAATCGCGCCGAATTTAATTGTATACGAGGAAAGGTCACAAATATGAAACTTAGCTAAGAATAAAGTATCTCAATTTTTGGGTTTAGAAGATTCTTTTATTAATAAATGTTGTTTTAAATGCAACACTATATCCAAATATGAAGTTTCGCTTAATTTTAGCAAAAAAAAAGAGATTTAATCGATTTTTTTTCGGAACTAGCCTGTATACAAAAGTAATTGAGGTCATACAGCAGTCATATCCTACTCTTTGTATAATTTATGAGAAAAAAATCATGCATACTATGTCAAATTAGTTAGTTTAGAAATTTTTATAACCTTGGAAGGAAAACTTCAAAATAGGAATTAGTTTTGCTGCAAACAAGTTTTGTTTTGAAAAAAAAAAAAACCAAATAAACACAACATAGACCACATTTCCAATGTTTTTTTTGCTCCAAAACTACCAAATGATTATTTCTTTTCCTCTTCGAAGTTTTTCAAAAAAAATCTGGCCTCCAAGGTCGCCACACTTATCCCTAATGGATTTCCTTTTTTTTGAGGCTACATAAAGAGCAACATTTACAAATTTTCGATCATTTAGAAATATCGGCCACTTAAAAAAGTAATTAGACAATCTATTGCGGAAATCAATCCTTTTTTTGTGCGGAACATTGCTAAGGGCATTTAATACAAGATCGATATAATGTTTACCAAACGGAAGACGACATATGTTCAATGTTTATTCTTTACGTTACTTAACATCTGTTGTTCACATTATTGCAAATGCATTGGGTTTTACTCTTTCTTTTACTTGTGGTGATCAATATTAACACCTACATAAAAAGAAAGACGAAGTTAAACTAATTACGACTTTCTAAAGGCCGCTTTACAGTTCACAATTTTTTGTATTGCGTGCAATACAAATAGCGCATGTGCATTCAATGGATTTCGATCAGCTGTGTGCAATCTTATTGGTGTTGCACGGAATAGAGCGGGTTCTAATAGTTCATTACGCGCAATTTTATTGCACGCAATACGGAAAAATGCGAACTGTAAAGCGGCCTTAACAATTACTAAAAAATAAAATTTGAATTAGAAGTTACTATTTTGCCACACATGCGCATTTAACATCTGGTATAATTTTAGACGTACAATACAACCACATAATAATGTACAGAGTATCTCATTAGAATAAGAAAGTATACCAAAATTCATAATTTTGTTGTCACTCTGTATAATTAATCACTTTTCGAAACATTTCTTGATAACAAAAACAGTGATTATAACCGATTTCTAAAACTCGATCAATCGGTGCAAGTCCGCCATTGAAACTTATTCTATTTTTCAGCGTTTAAAAGTGGTTTTCAGTAAACGAAATTTTGATCGAGTTTAAGAGCGTTTTACATCCTCAAAGTTGAAGTTCCGCCGCATTAGAAAGTGTTCTTGAGTTACACCCTATGGAGTCTACAAACTGACAAAGTCTCCTCAAAATCTGCCAATAACAGTTCTCAAGGTTCCCTTGTAAGGCGAGTTGATATTTCATAGTATGCAATAGTAATTCGTCATATAATAAAGGGCAATATATATTTACTCGTGCTATACGACTAATTCCATAAATAAAACTCGATAATTCCATCAGTAAAATAAAACATACGGTACTGGCAATTTTTCATGAGGCTGCTGAGAAAATCTAATAATGTATTTCTTGAAATGTATCCATAGTTGCCAGGCAAGTGCTGTGTGAAGTCAATATATGTACAGTCAAATACAAAACTCATTATTTCTTTCTATTTTATAAATATGTTTCTCTTTGTCTGCTTAAAATGTGTGTCTTGTTTCATTAAGCGCTCAAGGGTTCGTAGAGTGCCGCCTCAGATATGTTTACATTTAAATTTACGTATATTATTCGCTCAGGAAGAGATTTTAGGAAGGCGTGAATTTAGTATTTCTGTGTACGTGCATTACTGTGCACAGTCTATCTACGCAATTGGAAATCTAGAAATAAAATAAAGCAATTGTCGTACTTTGCTAATTAAAGAGCAACCCTTTCACCATGCAATGATAGTGATAAATTCGCGGCAATTCACGCACAGATTGCGCAGTAAATTCGTATGTACGTTAAAATCGATGTTTTCCCCGCAGAAAAATATGTATACATACGTGATTGCATTTTAATCTTTCTATTTTAAAACGGAGGCAGTAGCAGATCTCAAGGTTTCTACTATTGCTACTCGATTTTCCTGCTCATAATATCCTAAACATTTATACAAGGACACTCAAACAACACAATAGGATTTATAACTATTTATAATCTTGTACTACCAGATATGCAAAAGAGAGGAAAAGGTTAACACTGATTCTTTTTACAATACTTCTTTTTTGTCTCTATGGGAATCTATATACAATTAAAATTAAAAAGTGCATATATATATATTGACTACATTTATATCCGAAATAAGAATTAAATAAATAATAATTTCTTTGCTTTGAGAAATATAATTTCATTGGTGTATATTTCCGTTCCTTTTTTACATAAAATGCTGATTTTTATTGTGCACGCTACATTGACCTATTTTACCATCTTTGCTGACACATAGGTTAACCTATTATGCATTATAGGCTATAAGCAACAGTTACAACTGCTGGCTCGTAAAACCTAACATTCACAAAATGCGAATTTTTACAGAAACTGAAACATCTCAACGTAGGAAGAAGCAGTACCGATGCGCTTATGCCTGTTATGTTATGTGCAATATTGGTTCTATACCTATTGTCAACTCCATCTATGGACGCACTATACAAGAACTATAGAATTTGCTAAATTTGTTTATAAATTTTAAAATATCTCTGGTCACTTTCTAGAATACAGCGTTTTTCTTGCCCACTTATTTTAAGACGTCTTTGCAATATAGACACCTTTAATTCATCTCTGTGTTCACAACTAATAACATTAATTTTACTACATAAAATATCATAAATATTTTTAAATGCATACGCTTATGTAGAAAATATTGCAATATGTATTTTATTATAATTTCTGACCAAAAAGAAAAAAAATCCATAGCATATTGTAAACTGCTGTTGCTGTTTCTTCAGATATAAATTCGTTATGACTAAGTATGAAACATTTGCCCGAGACACTTTTATAAAAAGGTGTGAATGCAGAACATGCGAGATTTGCGTAACGTACACCTTTTTACTCAATTTTGCCAAAAAGAAATCCCAAAGATTCCAAAAACTTTGTCAGGGTTTTCGTTAAATTTTTTATACTTACATATTTGTAGACATCACTGGTAAATTGCTTTGAATTGGTGTCGGATGCTCTTTGCTCGAATGGTCTATAATTTCTTCAAATTCTGCTTTCAACAGCGCATTTGCTAATGTATTAGAAAATTAAAATGGTGTAATTAGAACATTTTATAAACTTGTACACATACCTAACTGAATTCAGGCAAAAATAGTGTTCCTGTAATATGAATTAATTGCCAATAAAATCACTCTCATCAAAATGTTTGCAATACATTTTGCAGTTATGATATACCCTCTATATGGCATCAAGTCTTTTGTCAGTTAAATTTTTTTTAGAGATTTTTCGATTTCGAAATACCTTTTATGGTTTATGATGCACTTAAATGTAGCGCACTAATTTTTTTCCCAAGTAGCGAGTACAATACGAAGAAAAATTTTAGTGCGACGATGCTGCTTGAGGTGACAGTAGCTCGGTTTGGTTATAAGTAAAACACGGACAAACGCGTACGGAGACGCGGAAGCTCAGTGGCGTTGCCTACACGCGCATTCTATGCCTAGGAACTTGCATATGTATCTACATACATATACATATGTACCTACATAGTTTTGCGAAGTCAGTAGAGAATATTATGTAAAGCTCTGTATTCACATGTAAGAGAACTTCATATTTACAAAGTATTACGTGGTTACAATTTTAAAAACTTATAAACTTATAAAAATTACAATGAAAAGTAGCAATAACATAATTTAGTGAAAAGAGCTTTCCCTGTTTCTGGTCTAGTTGCATCAATATTTTGAATAAACGTCTTGAGGTAGGGGCGTTGGTTGGATTTATTACGGTTTAATACATTTTTTTTTGATAATCGTTTAAATTTAACGTGCCGCGAGATATAACAAACTTACCATCGTTTTCAATTGTATTGTTGTGGAAAATTACAATGTTTTGATATCAAGAATATGTAAATTATTTCTAATCATTGATAAAAAAAACCAAGTTTTTGTCTTATTATTTTAAATAGTTAGTGACTCTTTATTCCTGTTTGTTTTCTCCTTCTTCTTTTAATAAAATACAAGAAATAAAGAAAATGTCTCTATTACCTATTTAAATAAGTAATACAATTATATATTTTATCTTGTTACAGTGCTTAAAACGTAATTCAAAATATAAATTATTTTAGCAATCCTTATTTGAGTGCTGCACAAATATAAATAAACAGCTACATCTAAGACGCCGCCAATGCGTAGAATATTGCGAAAACACAGCTACGTTGTGGTTCGTGTCGAACAAATAAGTTATGTATATATGCGTCATCGCTGTGCATTGAAATATTCCACGTGATTTACGGGCGCATGTAGTTTTTATACATAAGTGTGTTTTTCTTACTCGGCCAAAAGAACTAGAGGATTTATACGGGCCATCGGGTAACTTTGTATCGACACCCGTATGTGCATGTGTTCGTTCGGAACGCAGACCTCCTTGCTGTGGTTATAAGTTAACAGGAATCGTAGAAGCAGATAATAAACCCAATCGCCTTTTCAACTGACAGTTAGCCGTATTTTTTAAACCGTGCATTGAGAAGCCTGCCCTCACTTATATTCTATAGTATATTGTAATATGGGAAGTAATAAAGCACCATCAATCACAAGACTATCTCAAAACAAAACATCAAAAATACAAACTCTTCAATACGATAGTTACTTTAGACATTTATATACCTTCATACCAGAAACTCTATTTTTGTAAAAGATTATCTGTTTCATACTATTCTATAAATACCTAGAACATAATTCTGACAAATATCTGCAAGATATCTGTTACGTAAAAGAAACTGGGCATCTGTGTACCCATCGCTTGTTTAACTATTAAGACACACATAATGTCTAATGTGTGAGCAGAATGAAACATAAAGGTCACGCTGAGGACACTGCTAACGGTAATATTCCTAACGACGTCTGAATTTCTATCATTTGTAATATATTTTCAATATATGAATAAATAATAATTCGCCGTAATTGCAGGGTACAGTTAAAGCGAAAGCACCGGTTCATTCTTAATGAAAATCAAAAAGTAAATAATTACAAAGAATATGTATATAATTCTGAAAATTGCAATGAATCATACAACAGCAATTAATCCACAAATTTATATGTTAATAATCCATTTCGTGGTAAAATTTGCTGACAAAAACTAGGTGAAAAGAGCATATACCTGCCTCCGAGAAGTTGTAGTTCAGCAGCTTGTAAACATAGCATTGCCATGGTAGCAACTTTTGCCCATGGGAATGTAATAAATATTCATGAAAGGTGTACAATATTAACATAATGCATGTCGGATTCTTGTTTAACAAACAATTGAACTTCTACATTAAGGGACTTAAGAGTTAATGAGAATGATTCAACATTCTATACGCTATGCAACTGCTGGCTTACCAGAGAAAATTGTTTTTTTATTGTGCTCACTCGGTAAAAAGGACGAACACTGAAAGATTGGAACCATATTATTTTTCTCTTCAATGTGAAGCTGAAGTCTTTATTATAATTACTATGCTCAAAATATATTTTTCTTTTAACCCTTCCTGAAAAAAATCGAATAAGCAGAAACATTTCAAGCATTTCACAGCTCAATTTCGACTATACATGAAGACATTCGAGATTCCAAGCGCATTTATGACAAACATTCAGATGTATACCTATAGTTTATTACCTGGTATTTTATTATTTTTATTGAATTACTACCACCCACCATGACGATTACGTTTGGTTATAAAGCCGTTATAAATATTGTGTGTATGTACAGGGTGTCGCGTACGATGAATGTGAGCGATCTATACTGGGTGGGGCACCACATTCGCGTCGGTTTATATGCGAAAAGTGGTAATATATTTTTAACTTTTTTTTGGTCAAGGATCACATTTCAAAATTATTTTGAAGAATACAGGGTGACTCAAAGAAAAGTTACACATCAAAGTTGTGAAAAATTAAATGGAACAGCCTGTATATTATGACATATTTTGATAGTACAGACTAAATAAAGGCAAGTTTCTTATGCCTAACTCAACTCGTTTACGAGATAATTAACTATTCTTCAAAATGTAGACCAAAAGAGACCTATGCCTGTCATGCATATTTAAAGTAGGTATTTTAAACTGTATTTATTTTTTGACTAAAGCATTAGACTTGATAATAAAATAAAAGTAATGCAAAAAAAATATACAGGGTGAACAGAAACATACTTTAATTAACTATCTTTAAAGGCAAGTAACTTTCTTACTGTAAATGAAATATCCTATATTTATTACCTTATTTAGATTCTAATTTTGACGGTCTTTAAGATTGTATTAATGCTTCCTATACCTATCTCTTATAGTTTCTTAGTAATTTAGAAATTTCTATTTCAAATATGAATTCCTATCCATTTGTTTTTCAAAAGTAGGCTTAGGCAAAAGTGTCGCTATTATTCATTATACATACACAAAAGTCATTTGACAATGTGAAGAAAATTGTTTGCTAGCATCAATGATTTATGCGCAAAAATATCCTAACAGACGCCATCCAGATAAGCGCTCTTTAGAAAATTTTCTGCAAGTTTTTCGAAGTACAGAAAGTGTGTCTTATAAGAAAACAGAACGACAAAAACCGATTACCGGAAATGAAGGAAATAATATTTTAGTTATCGGATCTCTTGCTGAAAATCCGCATACAAATCAGCGAAAAATAAATGAAAGAAGAAGAAGAATCATTAAATCAAGAACTTTTGGAAGTAGATTATGATCGGTGGCTTGAATTGTGTTTATGGGTTCTAGAAAATTTGAAGATGACGAAAATTTTCTCGATTATATGTTATTTTCGGATGAGTCAACTTTTAATAACAACGGATTAATTAATGGGGGGCATAATTTTCATTATTACAGTGACAAGAATCCCAATTTCTTTAGAACCCTAATAAATCGTCAACATCGATGGTCTGTTAATGTGTGGGGCGCAATAGTTGGAAATGTGAAACGTGATAGGGCCATACTTTTTTGATGGTCACTTGAATACCATGTTTCTACAATTTATAAAATATAACTTCGCAATACTTTTGGATAATATACTTATTAATATTCGAAAAAAAATTTTCGTTGCAATTAGACGGTGCTCCTGCGCACTTTCGAATAAGCGTTCAGGAGGAATTAGATAGACAGTATCCCAACAGGTGGATAGGCCGCAGAGGTCCACAGAATTGGCCAGCAAGATCTCCAGATCTAACGAGCCCAGATTTTTTTATGGAGATATATTAAAAATATTGTTCATGACATACCACCAACCACACCCGACAATATGAAAGAGCGAATATGAATGGCGTTGGATCTACAACACCAAATGTTTTGAGTAATGTTAAAGACTCATTTTAAGAAAGAGCACATCTCTGCATTGAAAACGATCAGTGGCAGCTGGTACTAAAGGGCACAAGGCACGTGCCCACCCAATCACCAAGAAAAACACAGAAAGAAATTCGCATGTAATTCAGTGCATTATTTTATTTTGTTATTTTTACGTATTTTTATAACAATGGTATCTAAGTTTTCTTCCGCGCCGCAGACGCTAGCGTATATGCGAAGCGAACTATGTTCCGGGGCACTCTTTCCGATGTACCTATTTGGAGTATGAATCAGACGGCTCCGTTTATCTTCGCTATATGCGCTTATACGGTCGCTTTGGGGCACCCAATGCTGTGTCTCCAGTTAACGTCTTGCATTCGTTACGACTGCATCGTTTTCAACGCGTACTACGCATGTGTGATTTCAAAGACTTGAAGTGACGTTTATTATTAATGATGGAAGTTAATTGAGTGCAAAATCTTTAAAAAAGAACCCGCTCTCATTTGAAAAAACTTTTAATTAAGGAGAAAGAAAGGCCTATTCCTGATCTTCAAATAAACTACACTTCCACAAGTAAAACTCGAACTTACAATAGAGTATTTAATAAAAATATAAGTGGCTGTGCGGATGTTCACTAACAAATAAACTATTTTGTTTTATTTAATTTTTAAGAAAGAGGTCAGTGCGTGGAATAAACAAGGGTTCAATGATTTAAAGCATATCGCAGAGAGGGCAAAGAAAGACGAAAATTCCGTTTCTCACATGAATGCATGCGTGGATTTTAATGTTCTAGGCAAAGTAGACATACGTAAATAGTTAGACAGTCCTTATTTGTTTACTTTTGTCATGGATGTAAGTAAGCATTTTTTTTTTTTTGTTATTTTACATTACAATACGCAAATATTTTACAGTTTTTCAATAGTGACCAATAGGATGGACTCTTTACTGCTTAATAAAAATGCAAACCATGTTGAGGAAGCTGTTCTCATATACAGATACGCAGTTTAAAGAACATTTTTGATTAACTCGCATCACATTTAATAACGTATGGACACAGTATAAAAATGAACACTTTTACAAATCGATCGACGCTATGAAAAGGACATTTGTGATTTGTTGGCCATCAAAGTGCATCGTTCTGTGATGTTAAGGACCGTTTCGATAAGTCAAATGAAGTAGCTCTAGGTGAATATATGATGTACATCTGTTATCTATTCTATTTTTATTTCATTTATTTATATATGGTTATTGATGCATAAATACAAAATAAAGACCTTATTTACACTTTCTATATATTTATTTGTTATATCACAAAGATATATAAAAGAAAATATAATACTGCCCTGAGAATTACAATAACTTGTGGCTATATTCCTTCATCAGGAGTCAACAGCACCTGTGGATACACATTTATCTTAGCTACATATATTTCTAACCGTTCTTTGTAGAATTTGAACGTCTTTTGACTCCTTCCAACTTTATTTTGATCATCCACAATTTTTTTTATAACTACGTTCTAAGACTTTCCACTTATTTTCACAATTCTGTGGCCCCACAATTTCCTCATACTCCTAATTTCTTTCGTCCCAACTATATCCCTATTTGTTTATACAATTCTACTAGCGCTTTTGTACTATTGTTACATGATTGTAGTTATTTACCACTATAAACATGGAGCAAATTTGAAATTTTAGGTAGGATTAAATCTGTTCGAACCGCTAATTTCAGAACTATTTTGGAACTTGAACTGTCATGCGCACTAGATCCAGAATTTCAAATTCGAGAACGGTTCTTGAACTATAGGTTCGAACTAACCTAATATTTGAAAAAGAAAATAATAAATTACTAAGAAACTATAACAGATAGGTATAGAAGCATTATACAATTTTAAAGACCGTTAAAATTAGAATCTAAATAAGGTAATAAATACAAAGTGTTCCATTTAAAATAAGAAAGTTACTTGCCTTTAAAGATAGCGAAATTTAAAAGTATGTTTTTGTTCACCTGTATATATTTTTTGCATTGCTTTTATTTTATTATCAATGCTTTAGTTAAAAAATAAATACCGTTTAAAATATCTACTTTAAATATGCATGACAGGCATACCTCTTCAATTTGGTCTACATTTTGAAGAATAGTTAATTATCTCGTAAACGAGTTGAGTTAGGCATAAGAAACTTAACACCAACTTTTCTTTATTTAGTCTGTACTATCAAAATATGTCATAATATACAGGCTGTTCCATTTAATTTTTCACAACTTTGATGTGTAACTTTTCTTTGAGTCACCCTGTATACTTCAAAATAATTTGAAATAAACCTGTATAACCCTTAACAAAAAAAAATGAAAATATGTTACCACTTTTCGTATATAAACCGACGCGAATGTGGTGGCCACCTTATATAGTATGTATGGAAACTATTCACGAGAAAAATCTGAAAATTTGAGTGTATGCTAATATTATATCGATTAGTCCTAATCAAACAAAATATGTACAACACTCTAGCACTTCGGTTGTGCAGGGTGTTGACATTAACTTTCTTAAATGCAACACCCTGTATATTTTTGTATTTTTTATTGCCTTCAAATTCTAGTTTTGAGATATTTCGATTCTTTGCAGAAAAGTGACATTTCAACCCTTAAAAAAATATTTGTAGTCTCATATGCGCTTTCGATTTTCTTCCATCCACTTGGCATACTTATGAACTGAAGGTAAATGTCTCAAAATGGGATTTTTGCCGTTACTCTGAAATCAATCTTTTTCAATGCGACAGTGCCATTATTTTCCTCAAAGTAATTGCAAAAAAGTTGTTACATTTAAAGGTGTAATTCAAAAGTAATCCGTCACTTCTTTTTCAGATATTATGGTCAGGAAAAAGAACATAATGTATTGGTTATGGACCTACTCGGTCCGTCGCTGGAAGACCTATTCAATTTCTGTTCACGTCGCTTCACCATCAAGACAGTACTCATGCTGGCTGATCAGATGATTGGCCGCATCGAATTCGTCCATTGCAAATCCTTCATACACAGAGACATAAAGCCCGACAATTTCCTGATGGGCATCGGCCGGCACTGCAATAAGCTGTTCCTAATCGACTTTGGACTAGCGAAGAAATTCAGAGATATGCGCACTAGATGTCACATCGGATACCGCGAAGACAAGAATCTAACAGGCACTGCTAGATATGCGTCGATCAACGCCCATTTAGGTATAGAACAGTCCAGGAGAGACGACATGGAAAGCTTGGGTTACGTACTGATGTATTTCAATAGGGGCTGCCTGCCCTGGCAGGGGCTCAAGGCTGCGACAAAAAAGCAGAAATACGAGAAGATTAGCGAAAAGAAAATGTCAACGCCCGTAGAAGTATTATGCAAGTAAGTTTTGAATATTTAGGAATTGTATTACATTTTTTTGGTTCGATTTGTATTTATAGGGATTCCCAGCAGAGTTTTCGATGTACCTAAATTACTGTAGAGGACTGAGATTTGAGGAGGCGCCCGATTATATGTACCTAAGACAACTGTTCAGAATCTTATTCCGTACGCTGAACCATCAGTACGATTATACTTTCGACTGGACAATGCTGAAACAGAAAGCAGCCGGTTCAGGGGCTGCTTGCGGTACGTCTACCCAGGCACAGCCTTCCCAATCAATGAATCAACAAACTGGTGAGTATAAGACACAGCGTGCATAATTTACAGCTGTAGTGTCCTACTTCTTACTTTGAATTTATTATCTTTGATTATGTATGCAAACATTGTCGATCCCACATAGTACGGTACATACATTACGTCAAAATTTAAGTATATTATTAAGCAAGAGGATTTTTTTTGTTTGCTAATTTTAAAATATAGCTGCACAATTTGTCTTTAACTTGTCCTTTTTTAATTCTTTGATTAGGATAAGATATACTAAATTTTGACAATTCATCTCTATTTTTTTTTTTTATATTAAATTGCATCCCCTTTCAGCTGTACGAGATAAAGACAAAGATATAGATAGAAAAAATTCTAAAGCCGCCACGCACACTAAAGTTACCCATGTCCCTGCTACCGAAAACTTAAAATCTGTCAATAAACCGCAATTTGTGAAGCCCATATAAATAAAATAGGCTGTTTATTATTAATTTCATATA
>RXPK01002092.1:0-66956 GCA_004143645.1 Protaetia brevitarsis
AAAAAGAGATTAACTACTTGACGAAACACCTACAAGGAAATAAGAAAAGTCCAACGGAGAAGATCACAAAAACAGTACAGGGAGGCATAAGATTGATCATACCTAAAGAGATGCAGACAGATTTGCTACCAAGATCCGTTAGACCACCCAGCTGTATGAATACCAAAATACATACAGAAGGAGTATTAGACATGGTAAGTAACATTGGATCACCGACCTACGATTTGTCGAATATTTAGCTAACTTACTAAAGCCATATACCGACAAATTGCAACGTCTGTGAAGAATTCAAACATTTCGTGGATATTCTGTGTACGCTAGACTGAACCTACCATTTTAGTAGTTTCGACATTATATCGCTATTCACTACATACTACGGAGAACGCACTGCCTTACTTCCAGAACTGGACTTCAAGAAGACATCATTGAATTTATGGAAACTGTGTTATCCACACATACTTTTGTATGAAGGAAAATACTACGAGCAGAAGAACGGAACAGCAGTGGGATGCCCTTTATTATCATAATAGTCCAACTTTTTATGGGAAGATTTGAAGGAAAAGCCCTAAGTTCCAGCGATATGAAACCCAAGTTGGCTGCGGATATGTCGACGAATACCTTTGTAAATATGGCAAACACGGAGAAGAAAAACTACAACAGTTCTTGAACACATAAACTCACAGCACCCAGCCATCAAGTTTACCATGGAGAACGAACAAAATGGAAATCTCCCTTTCCTGGATGTTATGGTTAAGAAAACAAAAGAGGGAATGCTACAGCACGCAGTATTTAGAAAGAAGACGCACACCGATAGATAATCTGCATGCAAGATCTCGCCATCATCCGATGCAGAAGAAGACATTTAATACAAACATTGCTATCCAGAGCGAAACCACCAGTTGATGAACAACATCCTACCATTGAAAAAGATACATTTGGAAAAAGCACTAAAGAAGAATGGTTACACTGACATCACATAAGGAGAGCCACTAAGAAGAAGACGAGACTGGAGACAACTACAGAACCACGAAGAGGGATGGCGTTTAACCTTTTAGTCACCGAAAAAATTAGCCGAATTTTGAAGAAACGTAACGTACAAGACGCTTCGGGACTGCAACGTCGATCCAGCAGTATCTACGACCGCAAAAGGATAAATACCCAAGGGCGCACAGAAGTATCTACAAGATAACATGCCAATGCGGACAGTGCTACGGTAGGATAAACAGGAAGAAGCCATCGACATAAGAATAAAAGAACACGAGAGGGACGCAAGATTAAGAAGGACCGAGCAATCAGCGGTGGCAGAACACATGCCGACGCCGGACACAAAATGGATTTCAAGAATGTAAAAGTAATAACTACCACCAAGAACTACGGAAAAAAGACTCATCAGGGAGCCATAGAAATAGAGAAGAATAAAACCGTTAACAGAGAAGAAGGGTACCACCTTAGCAACACGTGGAAAGAGCCTTACTACGAACCGTCACGGTCAATGGGGCGGAAACTATACGGTTGGATGCATATAAGAAGAATGTCGGACCATGGAGAATCAGTTCAGTTATCCTGAAGAAGCTGTCAGTATGAACAGTGAAACGTCGAGCGAAAGTTTTGACACACGGCGAAACCCGCAAGAAGCTGTTAGTTAAGGTTCTTTACTATTATTTCGTATCTTTAAAAATAAAGAGAGTATAAGTAAAAAAGAAACCCGGGGAATTTGTGAGTTCCGGTCATATCCGGAAATATTAAAGCCAGGAACAATTGGTTCTGACTTTGTTGTGTGTGTTGTATTGCTAATAAATCATATATCTTTTTCTTGTGTACTTAAATGAGCCGTGTGCACATTCATCTGATGCTACTACGCCTTCTGACCAGTTCTGACGTTTTGTGTCGTGTCAAATACCGACCTATCCAGAGTTCCGTCAGATATTGTCACTAACATCAGAAAGTTTTTCGTCCGCAAAGTACGAGCGCTTCAAAATTAAAAAAAAATTGACAAAATTTTGTTAATTGAAAACGTGAGAAATCAGGAATGTTTATTTAACATGCTTAGGTTTATTGTTTCCTTGTACAGGGTGTCCGTTTATATTTTGACTCTTCTATAGGCTGCATTATTTAAGGTAGAAAATGATATAAATTCTAGTAATTCAAAAAACGGTTTATTCAAAAATCAACAACATACATGTATATAATCGACATCAGTGAAAAGAGGTTTTTATACTATCTAATAATACACAGGGTGTTGTATTAAACAAATGCGAGTTGAATTCACTTACCTACCAATTTATGAAATTATTTCAACTTTGAAAATTATAAAAGATAATAGCGCAAAAATCTTTTGTATTTAACGTATCTTTTTCTATTTTATAATAAGCATGTAGTAAGATACGGGTCAAAAATAAACGACACCTGACAATCGCTCTTCGAAAGCTTGCATCCAATTTTTTAAATTCTTTTTTCTATCTTTCCACGTAAACTTGTCAAATTGTTCCCTGGACATCCTAGAGTACCTACACATGGAAACGTTCTTCATCTTTAATAAACCGATTATTAACCAAAGTATGATATTCGCCAAAAGATGTTTCTATTTTTATTTATTTCGTGTACCCAATTTTTTCTTTTCTTGCGTACTGTAGAACGACGAAACAAAAATACACAAAAATAAACCAAGTGGCTTTTAACATAATTGACACAATGCATCAGAAAAATTTGTTTACGACACGTTACAACATGGCGCAATGCAAGACATCACAACACAACACGTCAGAATAGTGTGTTCCTGGTCTTAAAAAAGTCTGATTTTTCTCATCACCACTAAATTTACCTTCGCAAAAGAGCACGCAACATCTTTTATATATAGTTTTCCCCGTATCTATTGAAATAAAGAAGTTTTCCATATAATGCCATCGACATTGCCCCAGCCTGCACACAACTGTCTGTGAAAGGTGTATGACATGTTGAAAAGAACGTAAAAATAAACAAAAATCATATAATCACATGAATGTCTCATGTAATAATCAACATTCTGTTAGGTTATATATAATTAATATTGTGTATCTTAGTCCGACCCTGTCAAAATATTTATACAAGCTGTCTCATAATTAGAGTCTTTTCTTCGGGCAGACGACAGTTGGTGTTAAGCACAACGTATTCGCAAAAATAATTTACGATGAAAACATTTTTCAGTTTCCAGTACTCTTTAAAAAACAACCAGCCGAACCTGTAAAATTTACTGAATTCGAGGAGGCTCTGGCTTATTTAAACATCTACTTGGAAGATCAAATTTGGGTGGCAGGTTCCTACATGACAATTGCAGATTTCGCAATTGTGGCTACTATTTGTACAGCTCAGGTAAATTCATTTTACGTTAATATCTTTTTTCTTTTTTATAAGATAATGCCATTTCATCATACGCATAGATCTTATATTTGAGGAGTAGACTTTCGAGTTGCATTATGTCCATTAGTACCGTTAGGACCTAAAATACAACAAAAGAAACTTGATAGTTTAAAAAAATACTTGTCATATTGTCTGGAGACGAATGATATGACA
This sequence comes from Protaetia brevitarsis, assembly GCA_004143645.1. NCBI lineage: Eukaryota > Metazoa > Arthropoda > Insecta > Coleoptera > Scarabaeidae > Protaetia > Protaetia brevitarsis. Next base: position 3,550 of record RXPK01002092.1, read on the forward strand.
CAGATCAGAACTTGAAATGGATGAATGAAATTTTTGAAACATCTGTTGCGCCGAAATGCGTTGAGAATAATGATAATGAATTTGTTTAAACAGTTTAATACAAACATATTTTTTTAACCTAAGATTGTTCCTGGTACTAATGAACCAAATTTCTTTCATTATGCCATCGTTTCAAAGAAAATATAACAGTTTTTCCCCTGAAAATTTGTAAAAATTGACAAAATGCAATTCGAAAGTCTGCTCTACATTTAATCCCGAAAGACGCGAGTAGTGATTTGTAGACTCATGGCAGAATGCCGTACTCTGACGATCAAGACACGAAATCTATGAAAGGCTTCTTTTAGATTCGCTAATAATTATATCATCAGTCCGTGTTATTTGAGTTGCCAGCCCTTACGGTCACGTCGCTACCGGATAAAATATAGGCTATGCACCTAAGAGTAAAATTGCATTTTTTTATTATTATTGACAAACAATATTCAAAATATAAGTTTTTAAATTTCCCGCAAAAATTCGTTGTTACAATCTCTACTTTTCGTAGCCAAATTATCTTCATCACCTTATTGTTGTTATCTTCCACAGGCGGTTGGTTTTGACCTGTCAAAGTATCCGAATATTAATAGCTGGTACAACAGGGCAAAGGAAAACATGTCTGGATTCGAAGAGATGAATGAGAAAGGAGCTCAGATGTTAGGGGAGGTGTTTAGAAAGAATATATCATAATTTCTTTGTATATTTTTAAGTGTGTTTTTTTTAACGTTAAAATATTGTGAAATGCATTTTGGCACATAAGTATAGGTATTCAAATACTTGTCGTCACAGTAATTTTGGGGACTTAGATTAATTATTAATATTTTCATTTCATTTCTGTAATATTTAGAACGTGTTAGTAGAACATATGATGAATATTTTGTGATGGAAGTTTATTAATAAAAATGTACATTTATGAGTTTTTATGTTCATTTTATTTATGAAATTCGAACAAAGCTTATAAACAGTTCTGCCATTCACAGCAGTAATAAACAATGTGTCAAAACATTTGACAGGATTACAAAAACAATACAAATACGATCGGTGCTGTGTAATTTGGTGCGATTCCAGAAATTCGTTTCTCAGTTTTGAAACAACGTATAAGCTAAAAATGTCCACTCTTACTCAAGTTTTTAAAAGTTGTTTCTCCACACCCCAGTATACGATCTTAGGTTATAACAAATTTTAATAATTAGAAATTAACATTTTAATTTCAATAGTAAAACATAATTTTAAAATAAACTAAATCATTTTCCCTGATTAATTTCTCGTGTATCGAATTATTAGTTAATTTTGCAAGATATTGTATATAGTTTTACTAAGTCCGTGCGTATATTTATTTCATGCGTCCCTCTACCCTCCCACAAAGAATGTTTATGTCCGCGCAAGTCGCAATGAAATAGTGGGGAGGAAAGCTATTTAATGAGTGTTTTCTGGAGGCAGAGACTGGGTCCACCTATCTGAGAAGCAGTCCTTCGATGACTTCTTCCTTTGCTCAAATGAAGCCGTTGCCCTGGCTCATTGAGTAATCCGACTATTAATTGAGCGGAGCCGATTATGTGGCTCGCACAATCGATTCCGACTGCTAATTGATCGGAGCCAGTTGCTTGGTCCGTCAATCGATTCCGACTGCTAATTGACCGGAGCCAGTTGTTTGGTGGCCGATTAATTCCGACTGCTAATTGGCCGGAGCCAGTTGTTTGGTCGACCGATTAATTCCTACTGCTAATTGAACGGAGCCAGGTGTTTGGCAGGCCAATTAATCCCGAACGCTAATTGAGAGGTGTCGGTTTTCTTTCGGGCTATTAAGTACAGAAACTACGATCGGTAATTGATTACTTTATCATTGATAATTGAATTTATGAAGTATTCGTACGTTACATATTTTTGTCATTTAAAACATGTTGCAATTCTTATTATTTTAAATCTAATATTAAAATTTTACTTACGTTATCTTATTTATTTTATTGTATCATACTCTACATTAGCCCTATTTCATTGTAAGTCAAGCTGTACGAGACACCCGCGAACATCTTGGAAATAATCATATCACCAACGAGGTTTAGGGATTATTTCCATTATTAGGTAATGGTCATTTGCCTTACGTGTCACAGATCGTAGCCGCTGAGTTAGGCAACTCAAAGAGCGTTAGTTTTACCAACGTCAGCTAAATAGGTAAGCGAGGATAGCGTCCGTCAGAAACTCTTTATCCTTGAGAGGCAAGCAAACCCAATAAGAAAAGTCATTACAAACTTATATGTTGCAGCCTTCACTCCACAGTGTAGCCAACCGTATTCCGATTAAAACTCCCCTAACAAAATGGCGCCAGATTTAAAGCCAGAAAATTTCACACGTCACGACTTCCATCATTTTTAAATCACGCTCTATTTAATTGCAGCATTCCCGGGGGCGAGTTCTTTCCCCCAGCCTCTACTTTTCCACAAAAAAAATAAACAAAAAACGAAAAACCGCTCGCGTTTGCACATCCGCAGAAACGTTATCCGAGATAATAAATTGATAGCGCCGGAAGTCAGGCGTTCATTTCCCGGTTTTGCTTGTTGCGTCTCCCGTGATGTTGATGACATAATTCTCTGTCGGCGGTGGCGGACGTTGCGAATAAACCACGCGCCGTTGATAACACGGACCGCGGATCCACCCCGGTGGAAAAAGGGGTTTCCCCCGATACACACACACAACAGTGACGGCGGACCGCGATGCAAGCCCGGTTGTATATCACGGCGGCCGTTGTCAGATGGCGTTTTATGGGTCGGATTGTCGAAAATTCTTAACGTCGGTAATAAATGGATGACAGAAACTCTGCCCCCTCGCCTCCCGGCCCCTACTTTAACCACCATTACGTATAGGTGGGTGTACTAGTGTGGAGGGGTCGGTATTGTGTGCTTATTAGATAAATCATGCGTTGATTCATAGCTACGTAGGCAGTCAGCGGGTGCGAATTTGATTCTGCATAGTATGGGGAAATATATTCCACGGAGATCACAGTATGACTATTGATTTAAAATTGTATTGACGTTTTTGTGCTTGAAATGTTACTTTTAGGTTTATGCAGTGTCAAAATTGACATTTAATTAACTTTGAATTGGATAATCCGATTCATAACAGTTGCTCTGCTTTTACAACATAAATTTATTGTAATTAAATTAAATTTTGTATCTTAATTTGATTTAAACGTCTTTATCTTTATTTATCCTTGTTCTTTAAACTAAATATGAAAATTAGATTAGGGTGATGCGATTATAGCCGTTTACCGATCCTGTAGGACTGTATTCTGTTGTCGTCTCTCGGGGTGATGCGTTTACAGTTTATTTTCCGTTCGCACAAGGTTTATAGTATGTTGTCGTCCCATGGGGTGATGCGATCATGGCCGCCTACCGATCCTGTTGGACTATATTCTGTTGTCGTCCCTCGGGGTGATACGTTTATAGTTCTTCCGCCCCACGAATTAATTGGTTACGCGGCGAGATTGTTTCTTTTATTGTTTGTTTCACGCTCAGATTTTTTTTTATCCCGCCCCCTTGTATACTGTTAATACGAGAATTATCGTAGACCAATTTCTGCCGTAAATTATTGATATTTCATTTGCAACGATTAATCCTATGAGCGTCACAAAGTAAACGAAAACCCCGGTATATATATATTTGTACATTTATTTCCCGTGCCTTCTCGGCAAATTAACCGAAAACTCCGTTAAACAAAACGAGTATTTCATCATAATTAATTGCTATATATGTATACATATATATCTTGTTGTTATATGTCGAATATTATTTGTGATTTCGCTTACCTGTATTTGCACTTATACACTTTTTTTGTCGTGTTGTTGATCTGAGGAATAAAACTACGAAAATTAAATATTTGTTTCACTAGAATATATTATATTTGTTGCGTACTTCAAGCAAGAACCCTGGGTAATCACTCACGCACTGAAGCTACTTCAGTTAGGGTTAATTGTAATAATTGTACGACGTATTAGTGCGCGACATAAAGAAACATCTTCGCGCGCGATTTACAATCGCACAGCTGACAGCGATCTTCGCCAGCGCCACTATGAAGGAAGCAAGAATTACGAAGACGCTGTTACAAGGGTAACCTATAAAGTTCACGAGCGAAAAGTAAGCGCGCAATAGATTATCTTTTAACGAAATCTAAAGATAAATCAAATATTAAAGAAAATATCACACAGCGAGAGAAACGTCGTTACAAGTGGCACGAAACTCTTGTGGATGCGTCAAAGCAATTGTTAAGTCAGCTTTTCCGCTGCTTGCTAACGAATCGACAGAATGATAAATTTGCCGGAAAAATATTCATAAAGGCACCAGGTAAGCTTGAACTAACAAATACAGTTAATAGTATTTATAATTCTATAAATTGCATTTCAATAAAGTGTGATCTGTTATAACGGTCATTATTAACAGTTTAATATTTGACATTTAGGGTATGCAACCAGGTATGCACGTTTACTTTCAACGACTCTTTTATTATGCTTTTAAACATGTTGCAAATGAGTATTACTTCATATAAATTAGTTTAAATATTGTCTAAGAAAACCACAGATGGAGGTGAGAATAGGTATGATGGACGAAAAAATTTTGAATCGATATTTAATATTTGGGAAATAAGTCCTGCTTGGTCTGAAACTTCTCCATCGTTCGCTTTCGATTGTTTATCTTCATTTCAGGTAAAGTACCTTTTCTGCTAAGAAATATTGTTCAGAATGAAAACTTATCGCGGTATACAAATACAAAATTGATGAAATTCATTTTTTCCAATTTCGGTTCAGAAAAAAAAAAAACAAAGCAGGCAGTTGTAGAAACAAAGCAATTTATCAAAACAGATGGTGGAGAATCGGCCAACATAACCAATGACCCTATAATTTAATTTAACAATAGATCTTATAAATAAAGATAAAATATTGCCCGCGTATTGTTAGGTATTTAAGTTTACTCAAAAGTACTAATTTGATTCAGGCAGATATAAAGTGATGAAGTCTGTCCTAAAATCGAATAAAACGATAGTATATTATGGGGTTTTTATCAAAGTATAAATCAGGTAACTGTGTGAATTATTTGTTCTAATTGGAGAATTTGGAAAGCTTGCTATGAAATAATATTGTTAAAGACGTCAAAAAGAAGAAACTGTTACAAGGATTACGACTGTGTGTGGATGTAATTTATTGACACTTTTAAATTGTTTATTTACCAAATTTGTGGCAAGTGATTCAATCATCTCTTACATTTGTGCATCGAAAATAACAGGTTTATTATCGATGTTATTATGATTGTTAATGCTATTTTTTTATGTTTACAAATATAAGCCGTTACATGTAGTTATTTATCGAAATAACAAAACATAACCTCACTTTTAAAGCTGTCGTTTAACACATGCACAATTTAAGTTGGAAAAAAACAAAAATCGTACGTAGTTTCAAATATTCGATCAAAAAATAATGATTATATGTTATTATAGAATACTCACTAACTGTTACACAGACAAACAACTTATACGCCAGTACATACGGACATTTTATACTGGGTGAGTTTTTTTTATCTTGAGACAACGAAATATCTCTAAAACACTGCATCAAATCAAGAAAAGATCTTAATAAGATTTGTTATAATGTAGCGGGCTTGCCAAGTACTGAATAAAGTACGGTTTTGTATCGTTGAATAGCATTCCAATTGCGAATAAATAAATGTATCGAAGTGAAGGGGTACAGTTTCGAACACGTGGGTTTTTGAAATGTTAAAATAAAAAAACACAAAATCATGTTTGCTTGCTTCTCTTTTTTGTGTATTTTTTCTAGACGTTCACAGTCATGTTTTTTTTTGCAATTACAGCGCAATCTGTTACGAATCGAACAAAAAAAGTTTCAAACAAAAACTACATACTTGATGACGTCCGAATCTGCAATACAAAATGGAAGTTCTCATTTAAGATTTCGAAGTTGTCCCCCCTCCCACTCTGGGGGGTGAGGTGGGGGACAGCGATCGGAAATAAACGTTATGAAACAGTTCCTTAGTGTTTCGTACGGTAGGATTGCGAGAACGGTACACAAACGCAAAAGAAATAGAGAAAACATATCAGTTTCTTTTTCTGTATAAAGTTTGTGTACCTGCACGCAAACGATATCCGTACGTTTAAAACGCAGGGATTGAGAACGAAACACAACGGTTTCGTACCGTACTTTATAAAAATACGTTATCTCCGTTTAAATCGCTTGTGTAAATAAACGTAATAAGTACATTACGTTTAATGTACCTATGAAATGTAGGAATTTTCGTACCATTATACTTTCGTAAATTAATGCACCTCCTTATGTACTTAGCACAGATGTTTGTAAATGCCAGCAAACATTTTTTTGTAGTTGTAATGTGCTCACAAAGTGATTAATTAAATATCTAATTCCTATAATTTACTTAATGTTTATTGAGTTGTTGAAATGCAAATGGTTCACTCAATCTTAAATAAATAGGGAAGTAGATATTGCCTCAAAAATATACTGGATAAATTAGGAGTGATTAATGATACGTATAATCCTTTATGTAAATCTTAATTATCCCTGAATCCAAACTTGCAGGCAATTTATATTGACAGTTTTAATAACGGATCCAATATTTCCAAACAAATATTATTAAGAATGAAAGCAAAAGATCTTTCTCGCATTATGGCATAATTGCATATTTAGACATAGATTTAATAATGTAATATACATTTAAATATAAGAAACAAAACATAGGTATGTTTAGTAAGTGCTCTATTCTATTACCAGACATATATATAGTGACATCCTTATATTATAACAAGTGCCAGTCAAAAAAAGATGCCGCGACTGAAGAATATCGTTTTGCGTGTTTTTTTTTTCGGACGAATAACGTAAATGAAACGATATGGGAAAATGGAATTAATTCGTGGTGGTAAAGTTTTGAAAGAACACGAGGGCAATTTAGATACTACGATTCATATTTTTATTTATTTTTTATTACTATTATTATTATTCAATTTAAAATGTTTATTTTTCTCAAGAATGTTTATTTCTACCTTGTACTTATTTCATTATATATAACAGAAATGTAAGAAACCAAAATAAAACACACTTGTTTACTTTTCATATAATATTAGTGCAGTAGTATAACTTCACACTAAACTAAATAGTAAAATCGCAAGTACGTTAAACGTAACGTACGGTTTGCCTACTTTCTTTTTGTATTCTGTATTCGGTAAACGTTCGCATACATAAACGATTCAAGGCCACCTAAAACATATGCCCTTAGTACAGTACGATATCGTTTTGTTTCGTTCTCAGTACATTCTAATGTACTGTATAACGTTTGCGCTCGCGTACACAAACTTTATAAAGAGCGGAATAGTTTGTGTTCTTCTTAGGTACGGTACGTAAACATACTGTTTATTTTCGATCGCTGGTGGGGGATCGAGTTCGGCACCATTTAGTGAACCCCCTACATTATAACAAATCTTACTAAGATCTTTTCTTGATTTGATGCAGTGCTTTAGAGATATTCCGTTGTCTTATGATAAAAGACTCACCCTGTATATTAAATGTAAAGTTTCACGTTGAACTTGCAACTTTCATTTACTTGGCAAATAGTTTTTAAAGCCACCTTCGTTGAACATTATTTCCTATTAAAAACTAAAACACAACACAACTTACTCCCAATAACAGTCCCACCTTTAACGCGATGATCTCGGGAAAGCCATTAAACAGATATTAAACCTTATAAAAGAGAACAGCGTGTATCTACCCCATATGCCTCTTTGTATATATATATATTTACTTTACTACCCCGAGCTTAACCTTTTAATATCGCGAAATATATAGTTCGACCCATCGTGATGGCGTTATGATCGTTCCCCGGTACGTTGCTGGAGAATGGCCTTATAAAGGCCCGAAAGGAGGGGGAGGAGGAGATACAAAGAAACATCTGCGTCCGGGGCAATGTTTATTAAATACATAAAACCGTAAAACGACCGTATAGTTATTATTTTTTCCTTTCAAGAGGTTTTAGATGCTAATAAAATGGGTGCAAATGGCGCTGTACGGGACTTGGGGAGTATATGGAAGTGTGATTCTTTGATCTATTGGAGCGATACAAGCGGTTTTATCGCTGGATTTACGCGAATGGGGATCGAGTTACTGCTGAAGTGATATTAACCACACAACATCGTTTTTTAATATGTATTTTTAAGAGTACAGGCAATATATGTATATAAATATGATAAAAAAATGCAAATTAAGAACCTGTTTAACATAGCAATATATACATATATGTAGCTATATATTGCTATGTTAATATTTGATAATTAATATTTAAACTAATTTAAAGTTAATTACATAAGATTTAATGTAAATATTTGTTTGTAAAGTTAATTTTTATTCATAATGTACACATCTACCTAATTATCATTAACGGTAAATACCAAAATACTTGACTACTCCCTAAATGCAACTGTTCAGCGATCATACAACTAAGTTCTTCAAGTTTTTAAGTAACGATTTGGAAAACTCAACTCGTCGACTGCACCTGCACGCTTCCTTGGCCTTCATAACTCGTTCCGGCTTCCGGAGTACGCACGTACTTGTTGAGTATAACGTTTGGCAACTCTCTTCACCAGTAATTCATAATTCCGCGCCGGTGAGAAGTGCCCAAGTGTTTCGAGATGTAAAATTGGACGCGAAAGCATGCTATGCAGTTGCTGGTTTTATTTCCAGGTGGAAGAGCGGATTTCGCGATTTATCTCTACGATATTAGAAGGAAAATTCGTAATGAAATATGTTTATACGTCAAAAAACAGTCACACTCATTTCTATAAGTTATTTTTTGATTTTTATAGAATATTCCAAGATGTATCTCCAATAGTATTATTTGATGTTACTATTTTTCTAAATTTAATGAGAGAGTATAGTTTGAATAATAATAATATCCCTTTTATTTCATTTTACCAAAAACAAGTATGAAATAAGTCAAAAAAGAAAAAGAAAGATATACAAATAGTAAGTAAAAATAGAATTACAAAATTAGAAAAAATTAACAAATAATTAAACATTTTATAAATGTCCCTAAGAGCAAAGAAAAAATCTTGCACATTATATAAACACTTCATCGTTAAGTGTCTTTTTATTTTAGATTTAAAAGTCCTCAGACTGCAATCTTTGAATTCTTTTGGAACGTTATTATAGATTTTAAGAACTTGTGTCACCACGTCTTTGTGTATTTTTGTGTAAGTACTTTGAGGCACACGTAATGTTGCTTTATCACACTCGCGAGTATTGTAATTATGGCTTGTTTCATATTTGGCAAGTAACTCACTGTGGTGTTTCTTTCCAAAGCACGCACATTCATAAATATATAGTCCCGGTAAGGTAAGTATATTATTCCTTTTGAAAATTTCTTTGCAGGTCTCTCTCTTCTTCAGCCCGAAAACACTTCGTATACATATGTATGTTAAATAAATTGTCCGGGGTGCCACAGGAGTGGATTTTAGATCCGACATTGTTTATTATTTATATGAATGAGTTATTCCTTGTTGGTATTCTATTATGTGAAAGCGTATTTCTTCTTCTGTCATATGACGAGATAATTATTGGGAGGAAAAATTATAGGGGTGGGGAGAGGGGAGGGTAAACTATGGTCAGGGAAAAAGGAGGAGGATTATTTTCTTAATAATCAAACAATTTTTTTGTAACATGGGAAAATAGGAAGAAGTTAGACATGAGAGTGGGGGCGGGCTTCAAACTTTTTAATTTTTTTTTTTTAATAGCCGAGTGTTTAAAAACATTTTAAAAAAGATTCCTTTCTTTTTTGAATAATAATTATTTTTTTTTCCTTTGTAACAACAGGAAGATCGAAAATTGGTGGAGGGCCCCAGATTTAAGTTTTTTAAATGATTATTTTTTAAATGCCAAGCGGGGGAGGGGAATGATGATTCTTTTTAAATCTTTAATTAAAATAATTGTTTCTTATAACACCGAAGAAGGGAATGTTTCCTTTTTTTATCAAATAATGATGACGGGAGGGGATGAGAAGGCAGAATTAATTGAAATTAAAGCGAATTGAGTGAAAGGAAGCGGTTTGAAAACGATTTCTTTAAATCACAACTATTCTCTTCTAGATAATAAAATTGTCTTAATGTCAAAATTTTCGAAGATAAGGCTACAAAATTTCAAATCGATTAATTGGTAGAAAAAGATTTACAATTTACTTAATGTCCTTTTGAAAATGAGTGTTCATAATTTCAAATAGATTACTTGGCAAAAAAAGATAAAAATACTGTCCTAGAAAAGATTTTATTTACTTATTATTTTTAGCCATTTAAAAATTGACGGGAGAATATGTTCTTTTTTTCACGAGAACAAATTAGAAAAAAAAAAAAACATTTTTTACAGGGAAAATTTGAGCATTCTAACAAATATTACTGTTATAAACAAAAAATTCAAAATTTTAAACTGCAATTTTGGTGAAATGTCATGAACTACTATTATTTTTTATGTAATCATTAGAATAGGTTCATCTATAACCAGATTTTTTTTTCGTCGATATTCATATATGTTAGTAGGTCATAATGTTGCCCGTAACAGTAAAACGGTATCTTTTTACTAAAAAAAAAGAATTTATTTAGATGTAAGATTTAAGGAGGTATACATGTGTGTGAGGATTCCAGTTCTACCACCTAAACTATTTTTTATATTTTTTTTTCTATTACTATATCCTCAGAAAGTGCATCTTATATTACGTACAAATTTGATGCACAACGCGAATAACTAAAGATTTATATTTTGATTCATTTACTTATTTAATGTGCAGCGTATTGCTGTGTACTGACTGAATTGAAAATGCAAAATGAAATAAAAAAAAATTAAAAAGGAAAAATTAAATTAGCTAGCTCAACGGATAAAATTTTTAAAGGGCGCATAAGAACAAATAATCTCAGAGTTACCCTCGCATATTAAAACTTGAATCTAACCACGACAAGTAAATTGTGGGTGGAAGAAATCTGACTTTCTTAATTACCCCAATAAAAAAAAAGGAAAAAAAAGGTAATTACAAATTTGCGGAAAAAAAAACCATGAATAGAGGGTTCCGGCCTAAATCAAAAACTGCACGTGATTCTAAATTACAAAAGGACAATGCTATTTCCTAAATCAAAGCAAAAGATTAATTAGTTCAGGAAGATAACTTTTTTTTTCAAAACAATCCACGTGGTTTCAAATTAAAACAAACAAAATTAAACGTGAACAATTTCTAGGAAATAACAAGAATGAAAAACTAAATGCAAGCACAATGCTTCTATTTACCCAACTCGAGGTGATTAATAATTAAAATGAAACAGAAAAATGAAAAACGGAAAAATTAATTCTTTAAAATATAATGAGAGAATTACAACTAAATCTATCTTCCTGCACGAAAATAATAAATGATCTTATATCTATAGTGTGTACACATCAATATAATAACAATTATTATTATGCGAATTCCTTGATGGACGAAATATATTCATATTATACGAATTAAAATACGGTATCAAATGAATTAACAAAATGGCAGCAAAGATTCAAGAACACATGTACTCACGCTGACAGTCGACCTGCGTCAAACAATTCACCAGTCGTTTTTGTAACAAAAATCCTCTCTCGACTACGTACAACGCAGCTGCACAAACATTTAGAAGAAAAGGCGCTAACATACATGAGCAAATAAAATCCAAAAAATGAAATTAATTTAAAAATTGAACACTTAAATAAATAAATTAAACAATTAACTCATTAACTTAATCTTATATAAAAATAAAATCTACATCTGTGAAAATTTTCTCGAAACATTGACAAAGGCTGAACGGAGTAAACATGACAAAATCTATGCAACTTAAAAAAAAACTCGCGAAAACTGGGTGTCCGTCCACAGCAGTATGTAGATTTACAATTGGCACTCTACGACTTTTTGGACATAGACCATGAATTACTTCAGCATGCGCATTTATGGAGTAGATCTCAAAAAATAACATTTCGTACGAACGTATACATGATCTACTACTATCTAGATATATTAGATGTATAATTAAACACGAACCTTCGAAAAGGCACGTAGACTTTAGAGACTCATATATAAAACGATCGCTTTAAATGGTGTATTATTTCTTGTGCCGCGCAAATCGAGCGTTTGGGCAGAAAAAATATACATAGTGCTTCTACCATGGTATTCTTTCAGTCTGTAAATTTAAATTTTACAGTTGCTGGTGTTGCCTTGTCAGTTAACACCGATCTTTCGAAATTGCAAACTACCACGAGCAAATCGACCATTCGCTCGCTTTTCTAAAAGAACGAAACGAAATTAAAAATGCTCCGTTTCACCCCGAATTACATTCGCCCCACACCTACCCGCCCACAAACGGCGGGGTGTTTTCAATTTGCACCAGTCAATTTCACCATATCTGTTCCTCCGTCACTCTTTTCCCACCCGTCCGGTAAAACGACTCGTTTCCCCCTTCCATCCGTCCAAATGGGACATACACAAACGCGTCGACAGCTCCTGGTTCTGTCTAATACTGCGCTCCGATAATTGGGGAAACGCCACCGGCACAAGATCCAGCTACCGCCCGATTGTAAATAGGAGCTGTAACGGGTACAGTAATTACTGTAACGCGGTCCGGAGGGTACACGAACGCATAACGGGGGACCGACCTAAACAAGTGGGAGCTAGGCAAACATCGGCGATCTCGTCGGACGGTCTGGTCAAGCTTTTGACGGATTAACTCGCTAGTCGGTCGGGTTGCGAATGAACACGAGGTTGTGGGGTGGGATTGGCGTGGTTTATGATCTTTGTAGGCAGGGAGAATTTGTTGCCTTATTTTTGTGTGTGTTTTTTTTTGTAGTTGGTAATTTCGGGATGAAAGTGAATAGTTGGGGAGTTGATTGGCTAGCACTTAATTGGTGTAATCTGACATCCGTTTGGATTAATTAGATTTGGTTTCAGTGATATATACAGGAGATTACCATGTGTTATGTAATGCATTTATATTTTACCACAAAAGTCCCTACATGGCGCTAGCATAGCGGAAGAAAGAACTACCTACGAGGAATGACAGAGGGCAGTACCGGGTCGAAAATTCGTGAATGTTCTCCTGAATCCAGAAGGACGTTCTAGAAGGGTATCGAACAATCTGGAACTTTCGCGCCAGATATAAATAACGCGTCGGATTGGCCAGGAGGCAGTCAGTCGATACGAGTTGGATAGTGCGGATCGCGAGTGGAAATAAAAAACGAGTGAATTAGTACGTGTAATATAAATATCGGTGCAAATATATCGTTTACATAAATAAAGACATTAGTGATTAAGTGATTTAATTAATAAGCATTTTTAATATATTTTAAGTACCGTAATTGTGTTAATAGAATAAGTTAATTTAAATATATCGCCTGTGTGTTTTTCTAAACACCGACAACGTTTTAAAAATAGAAAAACGTTACAATATTCTTCTAGCTCTAACATTATTTATTACATCTTTGCTCGAATTCTTTTGGAACCGTTAGTGATTGAAAGCAATAGAAGTCTGTAACTTTGATAATCCAGAGCAGCTAGTTCTACTTAATTTTCAAGAACTTCCAGTTAATCCCATTTAATTTTCTGAAAAGTTAAGTCGATATCACTTAATATGCAGCAAACATAAAACTTTCAATATATCAATTTGAACCTCAATTAATTTTGAACAAAAGTCGAGTTGAGCGTACATAAGTTTCAACACCGGTTGAGTTAAACCTATTTATTGTTTCTAATTTAATTTTTAACAAAAGTGGAGTTGATCCTGCATAATTCTAAACAAAACTCAAGCCAACCCCATTTAATTTTCCACAATATCAAGTTAATCCCACCTAATTTTTCACAAAGGCTGAATAAATCATGTTTAATTCTTAACAAAATTCTAGCCAATCTGATGTAATCTTCAACAAAAGTCTGGCCAAGTTCGTTTAATTTTCAAGAAAATTAAGTCAATCTCATTTAATTTTACACAAAAGTTGAATTAAAACTATCTAATTTTTAACAAAAAAACCAACCTGACTTTATTTCTAACAAAGAATTAAGGTAATCTCATTTAATTTTCTGAAAAATCAAGTCTATCTCACTTACTTTGCAGCAGAAATAACATTTTCAATATAAAATCAACCTAAACGTCAATTAATTTTGAACAAAAGCCGAGTTGAGCGCACATAAATTTCAACACCGGTTGAGTTAAACCTATTTATTGTTTCTAATTTAATTTTCAACAAAAGTCCAGTCGATCCTGCATAATTCTAAACAAAAGTCTAGCCAACTCTATTTAATTTTCAAGAAAACCAAGATAATCCCACCTAATTTTCCACAACAGTTGAATAAACCATGTTTAATTTTTAACAAAATTCTAGCCAATCCGACTTAATCTTCAACAAAAATCGGGCTAAGTTCGTTTAATTTTCAAGAAAATCAAGTCAATCTCATTTGATTTTACACAAAAGTTGAATTAAAACTCTAATTTTTAACTAAAAACCAACCTGACTTCATTTTTAACAAGAATTAAGGTAATCGCATTTAATTTTTAATAAAAAATTAAGTCATCCCCAATTAATTTTAAAGAAAAGCATTATTTGCAACAACAATCGTGCCAAATCCATCTTCTTTTTAAGAAAAATTTAAACAACCCCATAAAAATTAAAAATAGAAGTTGTTAACTTTATTTAATTTTTAACAAAATTCTATTCAACCTCACTTAATTTTCAATAAAAGTCGAGCTAACCTCGTTTAAGTTTTAAAGTCAATATCATTTTTCACAAAAGCTGAGTCAACCCTATTTAATTTTCCACAAAATTCTAACCAATTTGACTTAATTTTCAACATAAAATTGAGAACTGCATTTGATTTTTAATACCAAATCCAGACAACCTCAATTAATTTGAAATAAAAACATTATTTGCAGCAAAAGTCGTGTTAAAGCCATCTCATTTTCAAGCTTCACTTAAATTCCTATAAAAGTTGTGTTAACTCTATTTAGTTTTCAAGATAATTTTAGCCAATTTTTAACAAAAGTCGAACCAGCCCTGTTTAATTTTCGAGAAAATTCACATCAATCCCACTTAACTTTTCATAGAAGTTGAGTTAACCCTAATTTTTAATAAAATTGTAGCCAAGTTAACTTCATTTTCGACAAAAATTGAGTCGACCATACTTGATTTTAACAAAAGTCGCATCGACTCTACTTAATTTTCCACAAAAGCCAAGACAATCCCATTTAATTTTTGACAAAATTTGAGTGAATCCCTTTTTAATTTTCAATAAACTTTTAATAGCCAATATATGTAACTTAATTTTCAATAAAAGCCTAGTCGACCCCATACAATTTTCAAGAAAAGTTGATGCAACCCCATTTAATTTTCAACAAAATCTAACCAATCTACACATAAGCTTATGTGTAAATCGGTGTAAATGTATTTTAGATGATTACAGATCTGCAGATAACTTTACAGGCGCCACAGATGTGCATACAAGAAGAATAGCTAGTATTCACAACGCGAGTTTTCGTGATATCGTGGTGTCAGGTTGGTAGCTAATATAATGTTATTGCTCCTCGTACAAAATTGCTTGAAAAGGTTGTAAAACAAATCAAAGAATTCTTAGTCAAAGCCATAAGTTAATTTTAGAGAAAAGACAAACAACCTGTAAATACGAAAGAAATAGATTTTTTTTCTTTTCACAGTTACTTACTACTTAAGTAAAAAAAAAACAAAACATATTATGCGTTATTTTCGCTGTCATTTTAATTGTTAATGACGAATCATCTTCAAATATTTCACTTTGACAGAGACATAAGCTGTTATATAAGTTGAGCTGTCAAAACTCAGTGTGGCGAATCTACATTTACCAACTGTTACATTGGGGTACTTCTTCTTTTAAATAAGCTTTCTAAATATTTTTCTCGCCCAGAAAATCTAATATAAATATCGTGCATTAGACTATTTACAGCGCCCCAACTCATCAGGCACTCGCCTTTTATTATTTTCATCGACTAAGACAAAATTTATTTCTTTAGATAATAATTTATGTAACCAATTTGACAGTTGAGAGATGTCAGATCAGGTGCATTTATTCTTAAACCTTACTTAGGCCATGTGTATATACTCTTTGCATCTATGACATGTCTGTCTTTCTCGCTCTTGACATGGGTTGACTTATTAACACTGCCTCATATAACAACTTCTTCTTTTCCTCGATCTTATAAATTAGGCAAATTACGCAATTACGAAGGCTATAGTAAAATCTCTTTAAATTTATACAGCTCCTATATCCGGCAGTCGGAACGCCTCTCGTAACCCACGAAAACAATTTCTAAAGTTTACGCCCGAGAACCCCACACTTAGACGTAATAAAAGGCTGGATAACGAAGCCCGAAATCACCATATAATCTCCATAATTTACGGAGAAAGAGTAGGGCGACATATACTCTACTATATCCAGGCAACAATCTAGTCTATTTCTCTTGTCCTTAGATAGATGGCACTGACACTTTGATCATGCACTGAGCTCGACCTATTTCCGCGATACTCCATCTAGTACGGACTCTAAAAGTTGTGCATTTTTTCCGGGATTACAAAAAGATTCGCGTTTTTATTATTTCCCTCACGGCAGCTGTCGCTTTATCGTATAATCTTTCTCCCCCTCTCTGTTGGATGAAGGCAACTTTATAAAACTCCCTACAAGTGTATACGCAACATTTTTTTTTTCACCGTTAAATCTTTACAGTCCAATACTTCGACGTCACGCATCGTTTCACTTCATCCCAATTCGGGACAAGCTGGCCGTAAATACCGAATTCGAATTTGCGAAGCGAATGACACCACAAGCGAAAGAAACGGAATAAAAAAATTGCATGAATGCATTACCAAAAATAAAAAAAAAGGTATACTCAATTTCGCTGTATTTTCGGAAGCGGATTTATTGTTGCATTCCCGTTAATGGACTTGTTTTGTAGTTGCGTTGCCACCTCTCGGATGCAGAATGAGAGCTGGAACAATTCCATTCACCCAATTTTTTTTTTTCTGCAGCGGTCAGATTCAATTGCTTGTCGATATGATAAACGAGTCAGTGAGGTATAACTAAATTATTTTTAAAGGTAGGGCGCTTTAATGAACTAAAGGAAAGTGTAGGTGTATGGATTAAGTGCTGAGTACCATCATTTTTTATTACCAATAAGTATTAATTTAATATTAAACTAATGATTAATAAAGTTGTCAAAAAATAATTTTTGCGGGGTCAATTTCAGCAGCACACAGGTCTTTGAGTACATTAGGTTAGATTAGGGCTAGGGTGGCCCACGAACCTGCTTTATCGCAACCTTTTCAAATCTATTGTGATTCCCTTTTTCCTAAAAGACACTTTCTAATTTTGCCCTTTTAATTAGACCTATCATCCTTGAGGGCAGCTTCTTTGTGTGGGCTTCTACACGCCCATTACTAGAAACTTTGTCCTCGCCAAGCCGTCGCATTGGTGTCTCTTCCTCCTCTTGGCAGAATCTGCAAGTACCCTAACAGCCGGAAATATTACATAGATATTTTTAAAAATATATTTTATAAATATTTTTCGTGAGAGGTTTTTGTATATATTTTTCATATTTTTTTCTAAATATAGATAAAATATTCAATTAAAATATTTATTCCATATATTAAAATTAATGTAAGCGCTATATTTTTTCTAAAATATTTGTAAAATACTTATATGAAAATTGAGATTTTTTATTTAATTTGTCAAAATGAACTAAAATTGTTCTTGGTTATTTAGAATGTATAACGTCGATAACGAAAAGTTGAAACATACATAGAGTTGTTTAAAAGGCAAGAACTTGTTTTTGCACACTCACAATACAAGTGAATCATCGATAATTCTGGCATCTTTTAAGGCATACTGAAGTATCAAATTAATCACTATTTTTAATTGAAGTGTTCTAAATAAAAAAACAAACGTATTTATTATCATTTTATTTGAATAAGCCAATAAAAATGAAAAATACTTATTTTTAAGTCTAGCCTTGGCTGGTGTCAGGTACAACCCTATGGTTTTTTTCATATCTTCGGTAGTGGCGCTCTCTTGGCGTTTCCTTGTGGCCTCTAAAACAATGCCAATTGTATTAGATCATACCATGAATAAAACATCGTACAACATTATCAACACCTACCAATACATTTGGAGCATTTACAATAATTGGAGTGGTAGCTATATTCTAATACCTACGATACTTATTTCTACTTTATTTCATAATATTTGAAAACATTCTATGTACAAACAATAAAACAACACAACGTATTCTAACCTCTATTTGAGGTTATGACGCTTTATCTACCGAGATGAATCTCTTAAGCAAATCAACTAGCAATTTATCTGATACATGCAGTACATATATGATGCATACAATTCCTACAATTATATTATTAAACGTTATCTTTACATAGCGATATTGAGCATTCCAATTATCTTATAAATGCCATGACATGTTTAAAGTTTTGCTTACCTCGTAGTCACCACAAAAACTAAAACACATCCCGCAACAATTAATTACACAGTTAACCCTAATCTACCCTAATCGTATACTATTATAAACTATAACATGTAACGGACAAACGAATTAAAACGTTGATGATACGCACGTGCGCGTATGCATTCTATGTACCTAATCCATAGACGCATAAACAATACTAAATTATATAACACCGGCACCGTAATGAATAGAGATTTGTGTTGACGTTCGCAACTTACAAATATTACGAATAATATAATACAAAACGCAGATATATTAACAGAAAAGTTACAGCGCTCAACTTAGATACTAATTAAATCATATTAGATATTATATTATCTAATTTAATCTTTAAACTATCATTTTAAATAGGTACATACCTACTTAATATGTATGCATATTTTACCCATTTTATATTATTCGTCCTACTCACCAAAATGTACAAAAGCAAAAATTCAATCTTTTTTTTATATGAAGTAAATATTTACAGAAATACAAAGCAAAATATTCTTGCAGAGTTATGAAAATATATGAGAAACATTTGCAATAAATATTATTAATGCTACATAACATATATATTTTTTAAATGTTTTCCTAATATATTTTATGCATAGTATATTAATATAACTAATATTCAAGAAAGATTTAATATTTTTTAAATATTTATAAAATATGAAATAAATATAGTTGGTCACTGGGGTAGCATCATCTATCAGGTTCATGTTGTACTTATGCTTATTTAATTTACAATCAGCAGACCTACTATCATTTTGACAGTCTTCTTATCCTTAGTAAATTCTGTTCCTTTGGAAGCTCTTTTACCTGCCTCTGTTCTGGAGATCTTTGCTAGCACTCTCTGGACTCATTCCGTATTTCTTCATTAGTGGGCTTCTTAATTTGCGATTTTGTAATGCAAATAGAAAATCTAGCTTCAACGAATGATCTTGACGAAGCTCGCTTGGCTAAATCGTCCTTAGCCTCATTTCTCCTCACGTCCAGTGGATTAGGAACCCAGGCTAATGTTAAATTTCTTTGGGTGCCAACCTCAGTTCAGAGTCAGCAATTACGGAACTAATTGCCTTAGGTATGGACTGGCTGTCAGAGAAGTTAGTTGTGTTGAAGTCAGTTCTGATAGTGTATTTCTTCTTTTTTTTTTTTGCTTTTGTCTTTTGCCTTCGCGAATCAAATAAAGACTGTGTTTGAACAGCATTACAATTGCTTTCGTCCATACATTCAACCAATAAAATATTTGAATGAAATACCAATTGCAGACTGTGTAATAGGATGACAGAAAACGGGTTTTGTATGGCTCGGAGCTGTGGAATACTGAATAAAGCAGAACGAGAACATTTGGAGACGTAGGAAAGGAAAATATTGAGAAGGATATACGGGGGTAAGAAGACAGGAGAAATATGGTTGAGAAGAACAAACGATGAGTTATTGGAGATGTATCAGAGCCCTCCCATAGCATCAGTAATAAGAGCTCAGCGAATCAGGTGGCTGGGGTACGTGGCCAGACTTCCAGACATTCGAGTCACAAAGCAATAGTGAGTAGAAGAAAGAGATGAAGGCTTAGGAAGAAATGGATCGACGTGGTAGAGGAAGATCTAAGGAAACTGACCGTCTGTAACTGGGAAAAGAAAGCAAAGGACAGGAATGGATGGAGACCATAACCAACCAAGCCTTAGGCCTCCACGGCCTGTAGAGCTGATACATTATTATACTAGGATACTGCAATGGTTGGTATAACACTACGTAACTCCGATTAACTGTTTTATCTTTGGGTTGTAACTGTCATTTCCTATTTTCTTATGTTAGAGAAGTATAAAAAGAGTCAATTATTCCCCACAAACGTTGCTTTTCTTTGCGTTATTTCCAACTTATTTATGCTTCAAAACAATATAAAAATACTTCTATTCCCCTCTAACTTTGCCTTTGTGACTATGAAAATTTGAAATATACCCACATATGTAATGTATATCGTATATCCACTTAAGCATAAGACAAATAGGATTTTTTTTTTATTGTTGAACATACAAAAAAAAAACATTATATAAAATAAAAGTTGGTGCTTTTAGAAACATATTATTTTATGTTTAAAATTACTTAAAATGCGTGGTTTTGCTGTAAAATAAGAAAAAAATTGTGTTGAGAATAAAACACCCTTATTTTTAAAAACATAAAAAGCTCTATTAGAAAAAAGTGCTTCCAATCCCTAAATATGCCAAAATATAAATTTTCAAAGTACCTTTTTCTAATGGAGCTTTTTGATATCTTGAAAGGGTGATTTATTCTCAAAACAATTCTTTTTTCCTAATTATAACAAAATCAAGTATTCTAAAGTAATTTTGAACATCAAATAATATGTTTCTAAAGAACGATGATCTCCCACTCATACTTATCATAGTTCAAAACTGTCAGCAAGGTCTCAATGTTAAAGTAATCCTCCTTGAGATGCACTGAATGACCCAGGAGAAGAGATGAATACTTATTACCATTACGCAGCAGTACCGCTTTGGGGCTCCTTGAAGAGCTGTCAATGAAAAAGCGCCACTCATTCGGATTACAGGCGATTCCAATTGCCTCAAATAGACCAGTCACATCGTAGCAAAACAGAGCCCATCTTGATAGGTGGAGAAGCTAGAAAAAGTTTGGTGACGCTTTCTCTGACCTACAATTCGCACACTTTCATCCACAAGTTCAGCCTAGATTTCAAAAGCTCGGCATTGAGTTTGGAGAGTCCAGGATCTATGAAATCGTCATTTGGTTCTATAATATTTTCTTCACACTCCGACTAGCTCTTATTGTTTGAAGATGCCTGATATCTCTCAGGGAAAGTAGGTATTGGAAGCTGAAAGCTGTGTAATACTGTGGCCATGCTGGGTGCATGTTTACCAGGACGACGTTTGGAAGGGTTCACAATACACAATGCTATTTTCCAAAAAAAGAAATACGAAATCTAAAACCGAAGATGCAGGTTCCTGTCACTTTGATAGAAGTATTTATTTTAATTTCTATCGTGAATGAATTCACCCGCGTCACTGATGACTTTAGTTTACGATGACGACATAATATGTCCTTCTCATTTTGGGTTCGCTTGTAAATTTTAAAATATCACTGTCTTGGCCAGAAAAGCAAAGTTTGTGGGGAATAATTGACTCTTTTTATACTTTTCTAACATAAGAAAATAGGAAATGACAGTTACAACCCAAAGACAAAACAGTTAATCGGAGTTACGTAGTGTTATACTTACTACTCCCATGTTAGACGCCTTTCACAACGGAAAAAATGTGTTTTTGCAATTGTCACTAGTTTTATCACCCTATCTGATTAAAGTTTCCATCGCTTTATCAAAATAAAGAGTTTGAATCTCTTCTCCAAGATTAAGTCGTTTTAATCATCACTCTTTAAAGTTTAAAGATGCAATACTTATTTTAGCAGTTTAATCCATGATTTTCAAAATTCCTAAGACCTAGAGAGAACCAGACACTGCAGAGCAGAAGTTCTATTTATTAATTTCACACTGCGGATAGCCGTGCAGATTAATAGTGTTTAAACCATTAACATTTCAATTTCCTCATTCTAAACACAGCTCCGGTCTTTCAAGCTTTTATCTGTTGCAACAACTCCTCCACGAAAAGCTTCTGCACGTTTCAGAATTTATCGTCGACTCTTTATTAAAAACGTTAACTTAACCGAGGAGGAAAACGGAGATCGTTTACAAAGGCAGAAATACCCTTTCATCCCGGCAGCAGAAAAACCTTTAATCCCTTCCCGAGTTAATATATTGGCAAACTTTCCCCCCCAACTGGTTTTGTAGCTTGTAGTTGAATCCGGTTGACCTGTAAGATTTTTCCGAGTCAGTCGTGACACCACGCACTTTTGCGGTCGGAGGATGGAAATCCGTGACTGAGGGGGCTAGCGAGGGGGTAGCTTAATTACTTCTGAAAAGTTTCCGTGATGCGGATGGCGAAGTTAGTAAGAGCACCGACCGACATTCTGAGATTTATAAAAAAGCACAAAATTTATCACGTTCTCGGGATGCCATGAAAAAGGGGTTCGTGCTTCCTTGTCGCTGCGACAGATGGCGCTGTTCGTCTTTTTGTAGACGCACAGGTGCGAATTGTAAGACACCTCAAGATGTAGGTCGCGAAGGATCTTGCGGTGGCTGCGCCGGTTAATATTGGGATGGAATAAGGGCGAGTGCCAGAGGCGGGTAGGCAATCGCCGGAATGAAACTGTAAATCATGCAGATGGGTTTAATCTAAGGCCCTCTGGGGTGGCAACACGTGCCAAATATTCGCTTTAAATTTTGCGGGTGGGCTGCGGATGATACACTATTAGATAGTTTACAGTGTTGCAACCCCCAACGAGAGAAAAGGATCCCGTGCTCCAGTAAATTGGATTATCAGATCACCAGATCTGATTTCGGTAGACTCTTTTTTTCTTGGACTATACCTTAAAGACAAATTATACCAACAAGTACCGACAACTCGTGAGAATATGATTGAATGGATCAGGAATGCTTGTGCCCCATTAATAGAGACGCAATTCTCAGTTGTGTAGAGTCATTTGAAATGCAGGTCGGCAAATGTATTGAACCCTCACCACAAACTGCACTAAATTGCTGAACGTACTGCTGTGAACTGGAGGTACCAGCATATATGAAAAGTGAAAATAAAATTGAAAAAAAAATATTCAACTAGCTCAGTGGATATAATTTTAAAAGGGCGCAAAAGAACATCTGAATTCAGGGTTACTTTCATGAAAAGTAATTGTGGGCGTTTGAAAATTTTGACTTACTTTAAAATCCCCAAAGATTGAAATGGTTGATTCAAAAATAAAAGAACTATAATTTAGAATGATATTTATAATCATTAACTTTATTGTTAAAAAAAAAATAGAAAAAAAAAACATTTAATACAAATTACAGGGGTTAAAAAAAACCGTAGACAGAAGGTCTTGGTTGAAACCAAACCCTGCGCGAATTTACATTTAAAAGGACAATTCAAATCCTCTAACAAACAAAATGGTAGATTTGTTCTAGAAGAAAAATTCTGCTTCTCAAATAATCCACGTGGTCTCAAGGTTAAAACAACTAAAATTAACATTAAACGTGGAAAACAAATAAATTTACAAAATTAAAATTTAAACCACAGCACAATGCTTTCTTTTTCACTTTCACGAGGTGATTAAATAAATAAAACTAATTTGAAAACTAGAAACGGAAAAAAAATATAAAACTCTTAAAACTACAACAACTTCTAGAACAAATTATGATAATAACCGAATTTTATACCATGAAATTGTGCACAAAAACTACACAACTCTTTTATCTAACACGAGTTCCCTGAAAGAATAGAATTTCAATTTAACCGAACATAATTCTAATATAATAATGAAAATCAAAAAACAGCAATGAAAATCAAATAACAATCTACTTACACGACATCTCGTCAAAGAACTCTCTTTTTAGAGGCCCTACATCGCATACATATAAAAAATTATCTGCGTGTACTCGCAGCGCATAAAATACAACGAGAATTCTCTTGAATATAACAAAATACAATATATATATATAATACTGACGAAGGCAATAAGTACAAATGAATGAAATAAATTTAAACAACTGAACAATAAAATACTTAAATTCATCATACAAAACTATTACAAAATCTTAACTTAAAAATAAAATAGGTTAATTCTTCTGAAGAGAATATTGCCCGACGCATCGACAAGATTGAGATGCTCAATAAAAGCATAACACCGGAATTTTATAAACCCGGGGGTGCCAGACCATAGCAGTACGTTTCGATAGCAAAGCTATCATCATCAGCAGAAACACCGAACTCCCAGCTTTGCTATCGAAACGTACGTTCAGTTTAGGGTAATTTGTGGTGAGGGGTCTAGAAGTTTGCAGCATACGCAAGTGACCGATCAGTTTGGGAGTAATTCTATGGTAAATATGTTCGAAGGTCAAGGCTCAACTTTTCGAGCAATTACTTTAACAGCGAGAGGCAGGGGGCTCACGTTGATCAAGGTTTTAAAAAGCTGAGAAAAAAGGGGATTCACGTTAATCAAATACTCGGAATGGAACAGAAAACTACAAAAGTAGTACAGTAGATTATACCTACAACATATTTCATAAATCATTGTCTGTGATTGAGTCGCAAATCGGTGTTTGTGTCTGAACCGTATTGGAAATTTATAATTAAAATAGTGGTACTGTATTGTATTGTGAGTTCTTCTTCTTGTAATGGAACGGGTTTTCTTATCTGGGAACTTTTGGGGATGGTCAGCCCAAATTCATTCAAGGCAAAACCAAATCCCGTTTCACAGACAACCCCTCCTGTTCTTTTGACCGGCGAGCCACTGCTGAAAAATAATCTTTTTGTTCAGTAGCGTTTGGTTTTAGAAGTTTTAGCCAAAGATGCTTTCCAACAGTGTTTTCCTCCGTCAGTCGAAGCAGGGCCGTTAGTTAGCCTAAAGATAGAAGAAGAAATAACTTCCTCTCCAAAACTTTACTATGAGTACAAATTGAACTTCTTTTTTTAATTAGGTATGGCGAAATAATAGAGTGACTATTTTTTACAATTATATATTGAATAGATTGTGACGATATATTAAATAAAATAACAAGTAAAAAAGAAAGACAATTAATTGGTTGAATTTTTTTTAAATTTGAAAAGTCATTAAGCACTAGTAATTTTTACTACAAAAATTATTTTCTTTTTAAGGGAGAGAGAGAGCGAAAGAGTTACGGTTTTTACGTATTTGCAATGGTTAGTTTTAAGCAGAAATTTTAATCATCTTACCAACCGATGTGGGTAATTAATTCTTCCCGTAATCCAAATTATAGGGTACAATACTCACAGAATTTTTAAGGAAAGGGGGGTTCTCGAACGGTTTTAGCACAAAAACAAAACACCTGCTCGCTTTTGCTTCCTGTTCTCGAATTTTTAAGTTTATTCTAATTGCAGAATTTAAGTAGAGAAGCTTAATTATAACTTTAAGTTATGGAAACGCCCGGAACGAAGGGAAACGCGTGCTTTTCTGTAGCTAAATCGAAGGACCGCGGACTAATTGAATTAAAACAGCAATGTAAAGAATTTTTATAAACTTTAGTTGTGACGTTATTCCGTACCGATTACTAGTTCCATTTCTCTTCAAAGGAGGGCGCAAGAATGATCGTTAGCGTTATTTTTCTGAACTTCAAACGCCCTTCTGGAGAGTAACGTGGGATTCGCTGGTCAGCAATTGTAACATACAATAGACAGAGAAGCAGATAAAATTTAAAATAATATCGTATTATCTTAATTACGCGAGACTTTAAACAAAATAGACTGTTATTTCTTGTGAAGTAGACGCTGATTCAGCGAATGCCACAGTACTTATCACCGACGTATTAATAAAATGAATTTAAATACTTTGTATTATACAGGATGGAATTTCGAATTCTCACAGTATATGTGCATACATTTAAAATAAAACCATAGAGATAAGCCTGCTGTCATTACATCACAAAATAGAGAATCGATTTATTAAGGCATTTTCTAATTTATAGGTATTGAACAAGTTACGCTTAGTCTGCGCATGCCTTTTGGTGCTCTGAATAATACCCTCTTAAAAAAATCATATTCAATAATCTCTTTTATTAAAATTGCTCAATGTTTCATGATAATCACTCAGACTGAAAATGTTTAAATAAAACCACTAAAAATACAATAAAGGGGCCCAACACCCTCAGCCCCAAAACTAACCTATTCCATTACCGACAATTTTAACCGGACGATCTGCAAAAACCGGAACTTTTTTAATTATGCCGGCCAATACCTCTGGTCCTATGTAAACGTTACCAGTTCACCACCCTTCCACCCGAGCTCCCACCACCAATTTTATCCGGTATCGGAATTTCGACTTCGTTACAATGAGAGCGCGAATCGAAATTAACAAAATGTGGCGACAAAAAGGAAAGAAAGGCGAACGAAAAGCGAGTCGGGCGGATAGTGAAAATTTTTATTATCGCACTTCACGTTGAAAATCTTCGGCACCCCTTTTGTTCTGCAATCCGGGTTGGGAAACGGAAAACGTTTGAAAATACGAGGGATGTCATCAGTTTTATTATACCTATTTCGATGAAGTAGGCGTTAAATTTGTTGGAAGAGGATTATAACGATTTTATGTGATTTTGAGGCTGAGGATTCATGAGGGTATTTTTTTGTTTCTTTTTTATTGCAGTTGAGACATTATCAAAATATATTCGCTCTGTGTTTATTAGGAAGTTTATTATATATCGTGCCTACATTTCGATGCTTATGTGGTTCCTCATTCATCATATTTCGAAAAAGAATAAAACAATTATTTCCAGTTTTATAACATAGTGCCCGAGTTGACCTGGCTGGCTGTGGGGGTTGAAAGCATTAAATGGAATTAATTAATTAATTGTCAGATGTCATAAGGGCATTTTGTTATTTAACAATTTATTTATTCTTTTCTAAAGTACAGTAAATAAATACAGTTTCGATTGCGACGTGTTTTACCTCTTTACAAGTGGGGCTTCGATTTAACTTAAGAGGAAAGCAGTGCAAGTGGAAGCTACGGAACACAAAGACAGTAATCTGTCAATACGATAGTAATTATTCATTTTCTCATCGCATTAAGGCCGGTCGATTTAGAAACAGCCAGTGAACTAGGATTTTGACATTTGCTGTATTGAATTACAACGAAACAGAAGACACCTTCGCTCTGTTGAAAAGAACAATACCGTACAAATGCCGGACTCCTTAGTTATAACACAGGACCAGTTCCAACCAGTTATTGCAGGGTGTGAAAGAAGCTCTCGTTTGCAATGCTGGATGCTCAAGCACCATCGTGAACTGTGTGGAATTTTGCAGATTGTAATTCGCGTTTCTCTGGAGCAAAAGAAGAGTGTGTTGAGGCATTCATAGATGCGATAGATATATGCAAGGACTGTGTGGGCTCATGCTGCTGGATAACGTTGCTGCGCCATGGTGGCAAGACACAAAGCCCACTATTACAACATGGGAAAGTGCTAGCATCGCTGAGACACAGTTTTGGTGGGAGTACACTAAACTACAAAATTTTTAGAAAAATATTTCCTAGAGGGCAAGGTTCAACAGAAGTCACCGACCTGTTTGTTACCAAGACAGCACACTACTATTTAAGCTGTCACCAATACCTGTTTTGCACAACGATCATAAGATCGATGGTTTGTTAAATACGAGGATCAGACCATTACTTCCTCCAAAACAGGTAACGAGTTTTGAGGAACTAATTGTAAAATGCAGGAGCATCGATGACACATATAAGGAAACAGAGAATACAGAAGACACGTCCAGCGTGTTATTTCTGTAGGAATTTTGGGCAGGTCCAGCAAGACTGCCGAAAGTTTGCGGCAAGGCAGCAGCTCTCAGCCAGTGCAGGAGATACAGGCAAAGCCACCTGCCTCTGCGGAAACCACGGGCTCATTAGCGTGTTATGGATGCCACAAACCTGGCCACATCAGATCGAAATGTCAAGAAAAGTGTAAGTGCCGTAACAATCGCATTAGAAGTTTCGAAAGTGGCCCACACAGAATTTTGACACATGTAACCATTGCGAAAAAAGCAAGGTTTGGTGTTTCTCGACTGTTGAACTAAGCAGGGCAGAAGTTATACCTCAAAATAGTGTACCGTCAGCGAAAAGTAAACAGCTTATGACCATGGCCGATAGACAACCAAAACGAACGGCCAAGGGAAAGGACGCTTTTAGGTATGGACTTAATCGTAAAGGCTCAGATGCTACTAGATCTTCCAGAAATGACATGCCTCTTCTCTTGTGGGTCTGTTTGCTTGGTTACATACTGTATTCCAATTTTCTATATTTTAAGAAATCCTTTTTCGTAACGCTCTGTATATATAATGAAATACATAATCAAAAATTTAAATTAGAGGATCATTGCAATATTTTTCAGGCAGAATTAGTAGCAATAAGTCAGGTAGTCAGTAGTTTATATTAGGCACGAATTGGAATTTATACGGGACGTGAGAATTATAATAGATAGCTTAGCTGTATCAGAGGTGTTAGGGAATTTAAAAACTCCGACTGATTTGTTATTAGACACTTGAGATATGTTGCTTGAGGGGGATATAAACCTTTTTTGGACTAGGGCTTACGTAGGTAGAATTGATAATAAGAGGGTGGATCAATTAGAGAAAGAGGCGGTGTCTAGGCGAGATAGCGCGATTATTAGATTTGGGTTAATTTCGGCTAGCGTAGTTAAAAAAAGGATTTAGGGATAAATTTGATAATGATTGGCAGTGTAAGTGCAATATTACTTTAAATGTATTTTAGGGAAATGAGGGTTAATTTATCGTATCAAACGGTAGAATTAATAACAGGTCACGGTAATTTTAAATCCTTTTTATGTAGAATTGAGAGGGTTAATGATTCGCATTGTGAATGTGGTGGGGTAGATACAGTAATTTGCTGACTATCAGTAACAAGGTGTGGGGCTTTTTCTCAGATCTTCCAAGAGTAAGACTATTGCCATGGTTCCCCTCATTCCTTGACCATTGATTTTATATAAGTATACTATCCTTGGCGAATGTTTAGAGATGATGAAAGTCGTTCCATGGGCGCATTTAATAACAACTGATACCTCACCGATTTACAGTAGACTCGCAATATGAACATATTTCAGCATTTCATATAAAGCAGTATTCATATGGTTACAAGGCTACAGTATTATATTTATGTTATTAACAATCATAGGGCAATTATTTATTTAGTTAGAGTAGGAACATTTCAGTTGTTATGGAATCCATGTAGTACTTAAAATAGGTAATACCTTTTAGGTGGAGCACGAGATTGGGATGATTTGTAATTATTTAGTTTTTCATAAATAAAGTGTGTATATAGGGTAAATAAATCCACCTATTTCTTGACCTCACTTGCTTTTCCATTCATATTATATTTCCACGCATTAGACTTGCTTTCTCGTTAATTCTCATCCCTATTTAAGACGAGAAGAACCGCCACCAAAAAGAATAGGACGTAATACGAGCAAGGGAGTAGAAAAAAGGGGAAAAATTAATTACACTAAAGATTTCAGTGGAAACTTTTCTTAGTCAACCCCGGAGAAATCCCCCCAGATTATAGAATTAAGCCAAACCGAATGGCCTGGTCCTCTGCTGCATCCTCGCTTTTGCTTCTCTCTCTCGTACGCTCAAGTGGGGAGTTACTTGCTTCCTTTTTCCTCTTGGTGAGGTGGTGGGAGCCCGGGAAGAAACTGAGTAAGGTGGTCGCCTGAAAAGCTCCGGTAATAGAAGTAAGAAAAGACCACCACTGTACCGAGATAAATAGGTGACGAGGAACTGGCAATTTGTTAGGGGCCAGATGATGGTCGGTAATGGCTGTCGGGGCGATTTTCTCCATCCTATTTTTTCCCATTCTTTTTGCGTGGGGGGAGGAGGGGGAGGGCGTCGTGTCAAAGGAAGGCAAGGGGTGGTGGTGTGGCGTGCGAAGGAAAACGTAAGGCGAGGATGGATGCCTTTTCTTTGTCGGATGGCGCGTAGCTCTCCCGGTGCCGTAGTAGGTAAGGTGTAATCAGATAAGGAACATTGGACCGCCGGTTATTAATGCTTAAAAGGACTCCATTTCGCTAACCTGCTTTCTATGCGGAAAGGGTCGTTTATAAAAAGGTTGTCTCCTTCTATGTGCGCGTCAATATATCTCTTTCTACCTTTCCACATTTCTGCGAGCTCCTGTACATCCGGGTTTTTCCAGCTGGCAAGGGATCTCCGTCATTCTTAGTTAATGACATGGTATTATCAGTTTCACATGTCGACACAATTAGCTGATCTAAATCAGAGATTATAATTACAAATCATTGAAAATACATTAAGTAAAGTGACACAATTGCCACAGTATAATCTACTTTAAAACTGCAAGAAAGATGATTTAATCGTGTAAAAAATACCCCAGTGACCAACTATATTTATTTCATATTTTATAAATATTTAAAAAATATTAAATCTTTCTTGAATATTAGTTATATTAATATAATATGCATAAAATATATTATAGAAAATATATTAGGAAAACATTTAAAAAATATATATGTTATGTAGCATTAATAATATTTTATTGCAAATGTTTTCTCAATATATTTTTCATAACTCTGCAAGAATATTTTGCTTTGTATTTCTGTAAATATTATTTCATATAAAAAAAAGATTGAATTTTTGCTTTTGTATATTTGGTGCGTAGGACGAATAATATAAAATGGGTAAAATATGCATACATATTAAGTAAGTATGTACCTATTTAAAATGATAGTTTAAAGATTAAATTAGATAATATATATCTAATATGATTTAATTAGTATCTAAGTTGAGCGCTGTAACTTTTCTATTAATATATCTGCGTTTTGTATTATATTATTTGTAATATTTGTAAGTTGCGAACGTCAACACAACACCTCTATTCATTACGGTGCCGGTGTTATATGATTTAGTATTGTTTATGCGTCTATGGATTGGGTACATAGAATACATACGCGCACGTGCGTATCATCAACGTTTCCATTCGTTTGTCCGTTACATGTTATAGTTTATAATAGTATACGATTAGGGCAGATTAGGGTTAACTGTGTAATTAATTGTTGCGGGGTGTGTTTTAGTTTTTGTGGTGACTACGAGGTAAGCAAAACTTTGAACATGTCATGGCATTTATAAGATAATTGGAATGCTCAATATCGCTATCTACAGAAATCGTTTAATAATATAATTGTAGGAATTTTATGCATCATATATGTACTGCATTTACCAGATAAATTGCTAGTTGATTTGCTTAAGAGATACATCTCGGTAGATAAGCGTCATAACCTCAAATAGAGGTTAGAATACGTTGTGTTGTTTTATTGTTTGTACGTAGAATGCTGCCACTCCAATTATTGTAAATGCTCCAAATGTATTAGTAGGTGTTGATAATGTTGTACGATGTTTTATTCATGGTATAATCTAATACAATTTGCATTGTTTTAGAGGCCACAAGGAAACGCCATGAGAGCGCCACTACCGAAGATACGAAAAAAGCCATAGGGTTGTACCTGGCACCAACCAAGGCTAGACTTAAAAATGAGTATTTTTCATTTTTATTGGCTTATTCAAATAAAATGATAAAAATACGTTTGTTTTTTATTTAGAACACTTCAATTAAAAAATAGTGATTAATTTGATAAACCTTCAGTATGCCTTAAAAGATGCCAGAATTATTGATTATTAACTTGTATGTTGAGTGTGAAAAAACAAGTTCTTGCCTTTTAGACAACTCTATGTATGTTTCAACTTTTCGTTATCGGCGTTATACATTCTAAATAACGAAGAACAATTTTAGTTCATTTTGACAAATTAAATAGATTGCATAAAAAATCTCAATTTTCATATAAATAATTTACAAATATTTTAGAAAAAATATAACGCTTACATTAATTTTAAAATATGGAATAAATATTTTAATTGAATATTTTATCTATATTTAGAAAAAAAATGAAAAATTTATTCAAAAACCTCACGAAAAGTATTTATAAAATATATTTTTAAAAATATCTATGTAATATTTCTGGCTGTTAGGGTACTATGAACTTTTTCAGCATGATGAATAGGAATTTGTCATCACTTGTACCGTTGCTCATAGAGGGCGCTAGTTACACCCTGCCGAATAGGTAAATCGAAGTTTATCTTTTTTGTGTATGCAGAATCACATAAACCGAATCGAAAATTTGAAAGAGCAAACTTTTTTAAAATACATGTTTAATTTTGATATCTTGATCCATTTTCAAGATATTTGCATTCGAAAGTTTTAGTGCATTTCGTGCTACTACCGTAATTTTTAATTCTTAAAATACAAAGTTGGCTTATCCATCTGACAGCTATCACTATTTATGCTTGCGAAGTTTGTGCCAAAAAGTGCTAAGTAAGTAGCCTTATCTTTTTCGCCTTTTTTGTACAAGAATAAGTAGTAATCAAAAACTGCCACGGCATAATGACTTTTCAAATAGTGAAATGCGAGATATGATTTGTGTTTTTGCTCAAATAGATTTTAATGGACTTGCTGCAGCCCGGAGATATTTACAATTATGTCCAAACCGAAGACAACCAAATCACAAACTTTTAAGAAATCTTTATAATCGCCTGGGAGAAACTGGATGTTTTCGTCCTAAGCGTCATAATGGTGCTCCAAAAACAATTTCAGTAGAACAAGAGGAGGAAGTTCTAGTTCGTGTTATCGAAAATCCTGTGCAGAATTGATTATATCAGGATTCTCTTGCACGTCTACGATTTTCGCAGTTTTTACAGACGAAACAGAAAGAAGATCGATATTTTTTTTTGACGGTTGCTTCACCGATGAAACAACGTTTACTAGACGTGGAGTTTTCAACTAGAAAAATAGTCATTTATGTGATTCTGAGAATCCACACGCATTAAGGGAAAGACATTTTCAACACAAATTCAAAATAAACATTTGGTGTGGGATGATATCTGATTATTTCATTCGTCCCTTTGAACTTCCATCGAATCTATCATCAACTATACTTAAATTTTCTCGTATAAAATTTAAATGGGTTGCCAGAAGATGTACAAAGGCAAAATATGTGGTTTAGGTACAATGGAACGCCATCATATTTTTCTTTGCCTGTGAGCGAGTATCTGAACTTTCCACATCGATGTTTTGGTCGTGGAAGTGTGTTTCCTAGGCCATCTAGAAGTTCAGATTTTAACCCCCTAGCTTTCTCTATTTGGTATGTCTAGTATGAAGGAAATAGCCTACAAGAGAAGAATTGAATCCAACTTCCGGATCATCACTTCCAATAGAATGGCTTGACAGATCGCCGGATGTTACACCACTTGATTTTTTTTTTCTCTGGGGGCACCTTCAGTATTAAGGTGTATTCCACGCGTTCAGCTTCCTTATAAGAGTTACGTCAAAAATTAGTTGAAGGACGCAAAAGAATTACTCCAGAAACGTTGCGGAATGGTAGGAGAGCATTTTAAGTCAGATTAATAGTCGTCATTTTGAACATTTAATAAAATAAACTCCAAATCATCGCATTGTAATGGTACTTTGTTACAAATTATGCACTTTTTACTAACTGATTTAAAAGAAAATGCCTTTTTGATGTATGTTGCCGTAAAAAGAATTAAAAGATCTTTTGAAGCAGTGGTCACAATACCCATTTTTTCCTATTCAAATTTTAAGAGTGAGGGATGTTGCACCCCCAGCAATTAGGAAATTGAAGTTGTCCCCTTCGATATGACAATTGACAGGTTTCGATTTTATATAAATCACAGCACGTAAAAAGTTATTTGAGGTACACTGTAAAAAAAAGTTGCAGTAAAATTACATGTAAAATCGTTGGTAATAAAGTTGCCTACAATTTTACAGGTAAATTTGCTTTATAAGGTAAAATTTCTACACATCTAGTAAATTTCACATGCTTGATGTGTTTTTTCAAAGATTGTACCTGTAAAATTTCGTATGTAATATTATATATGAACTCTATATTTAACCGTAACACTGAAGTTTAATTTTCATATGTATTTTTATAAAGAGAGCAAGCAACTTACCTAATTCTTTTATAGCACCTAATAGGTTATACTGATTCGCTCAACCAGGGATCAAGAATGAAGACGCTTACGCGAAACCTACGATTGTTTGTGACGCACCACTATTACATTACCACGTGATATCATTGAGCCAATAATAAGTTCGACAAACAAATAGAATTACCTACGCGCACAGATAAATAATCCAATAACCAATCACATTGCAGCGTATGAATTCGTATTTTCCATGATATCTATAGTTTTTACAAAAAATTCAAGTAAAACAAATCAATATAAAAGATCCTCAAATTTTTACAGGCAAAACTTAAATAGTCACTAGTAAATACTTTAAGTGCACTAAATACCCCAAAAAATGTCAATTTTACACTTTTAAGTAAATTGTGAGAGTAAATACAAAATTGTACATGTTTTTTCTGTATTTCCTTTTGAATTTTTGTTACATCTTAAACTTACATGAAAAAGCTATAAATTTTACCGAAATTCTTTTTCCATGTTAATATCCTAGAAAAGACATGTAAAACAAAATTTACGTGATTTATTGTGGTAAATTCACAACGTTATTACATGTAATATTCCTGATTTACCATGGCAAAATTACTGTAATTTTTTACAGTGTAGCTAGTTTTAATTGAAATAATTGCAAATACATTCTTAATTTGAATATAAATTTGTAACATAATTTGACATAAACGATTAAATTTAGGCCGATGCGGCAGTTAATTGTTTAAAGATTTTAATCAATCATATTTTTTTTTCTTTAAATACTTATATAATTAGGTCACATTAAAAACGTGTGTAACATTCGGTTGATATTAGCAAACATATGTTTCACCTTACCAATGATCTTCAGTGTTACTGGTCAATTTAATGTATTATACGAAGAAACAGATCGACAATTTAACAAATATATTCATATTAATAATGAGATTTTCATCTTAAATTCTCATTCAATTATTCTTCCACTTATTAAGAATGTATACGACTTTCTTTGTATAATACATTAGGTTGACCAGCAGCACTGAAGATTCTTGGTAAGGTGACATATGTATGCTAATATCAACCGCGTGTTACACACGTTTTTAATGTGATATAATTATTAATTCGCGTTAGTTAATTAAGGCATTGCTGTGGCAACCCATTTACCGCGAGTGTATTTTGTGTAGCATATTTGATTTGCTAAAACTGCTGAATCATTGTATCGAGAAATTTTCATAATAATGTTTTATGTTTGTATTAAATTTAGTTAAAGAGTTAATTGTATAATATATTTATTTTAGTGTTAAGTTTTTTTATATTAATCTCTTATTCTTTGATTTAAATCCTAGCGTTTGCTAGTATAGTTAATGGTTATTCTATTTGTTTTTGTCGGTGAATTGTATGACTGTGTTGTACGCAGCGGTTGAGATTGTATCAGGCAGTTCCTTGGTAGATGCTAGCGTGAGTACATGTATTTTTTGATTCTTTGCTGCCATTTTGTTAATTCAATTGATATCGTAATTTGGTTCGCGTTATTTGTTTTATTCTGTCGATCAAGGAATTCATTTAATAATAATTGTTATTATATTGATGTGTGCACATTATAGATATAAGTTCATTTATTATTTTTGTCCGGGAAGATATTCTAGTTTAAAGAGTTAATTTTTCGTTTTTAAATTTTACTGTTTCGTTTTTAATTTTATCTATCACCTCGGGTTGGGTGAGTGGAAGCTTTGTGCTTGCATTTAAACTTTTCTTTGTTTTTTTTTTTTACTAGAAATTGTCCACGTTTAATTTAGTTTTTGTTAATTTGATACCACGTGGATTGATTTGAAAGATTTTGGATTATCTTCCTGTAACAAACTAATCTTTTGCTTTGTATAGGAAATAGCATCGTCCTATTGTAATTTAGAATCACGTGCAGTTTTTAAATTTAAGCCAGAACCCTCTGTTCACGGTTTTTTTTTCTGCAAATTTGTAATTAACATTTTTTTTTTCTTTTTTTTTATAACAAATTTTGATTGTTAATCAGCATCTTTGGGTTAAAAAAATCTGTTCTTTTATTTTTAATTAAACCTTTTCAATTTTCTGGGGTATTTAAGAAAGTCAGATTTCTTTTACTCACACAATTTACTTTTCGTGGTTAGATTCAAGTTTTAATTCGCGAGGGTAACTCTGAGTTTAATTGTTCTTTTGCGCCCTTTAAGATTTTTATCCGTTGAGCTAGCTAATTTAATTTTCTTTTTCCTTGTTAAATTCATTTGCATTTTAATTCTGTCAGTACACAGCATGTATAGTGGCTTAAAGTCGTCCTATAATTATTGTTTTTGATCGACAATTAGGAATTATCTTCGCATTAATAATGAGATTTCCATCTTAAATTCTCATTCAATTATTCTGCTACTTGTATAATGCTTCCAAGAAATGAATAAGTTGCTTTTGTTGGAGTACCTACTCGAGATCTGATCTTTTATCACTGGGTAATCTTGCAGATATCGCGAAAAATAAATTTGCCTTTCAATACATTTCACGAAATCCTCATAAACTGTTTCCAATACTTCACAAAAGAGGCGCCAGACACCATCGAAAAAAAAAAAAACTAATATAAGCTTCATTCTAACGCCACTTTTCTTAACCTCAATATCACGTAAGCAACAAAAGAGAGAATCAAGACAGAAATATCTAAATTCAAACTCCACATACACACACTAGAATAGGTACATTTCGTCTCCCATTCAAGGCGACACCAGCCAGAAAACTTCCCAAAAAGTCTCCACCGTCGCACCTCTCAATTTTCGCAGCGATTCAATTTGCATTCATTCAGCGCCATCTACCAGCGCCGTAGATCTGTAATAGGAGGGGGACTTCTATAATCGAATATCGAATATCTCGTGGCGTAGGTATTTGTCAGTCGACTTGTCGGAAATCAGATCCAGAGCAGTCGACAGAATCCGAGAACGATCTCCTAGTTCGAAACGATAACTGGGAACCGTGGTTCTGCATCGTATCCCGGGACAAATAGTACCTTTGCTGTATTGTGTGAGGTACGAGCTCTCGTGTACGTCCTGGGTTGTTTACATTGGAAAAGGTTTTAAGTGAATTTGATACCTTTTGAAGAGGAATCGAATTATGTGTCGTGATCCTTAATGATAAGAGTAGATTTGGGCGAGGTGTATGGGATAAATCATAATAAACTCATTGTGGTGGATTGAATGAATTTTTACGTTAATATACGAAGCGGAAATTGTGGATTCATTCAGTTCTCTGTTCGGTTAAATCCTTTACAATTACTGTTAGGGGCTGTAGGTGTAGGTTTTGTGGAAAGTTATTCTATTAAAACTTTTCCGAAATGGGAAAATAAAACAGCGGACGAACAATGGAAATTAAAGCCCCGGAGGTGTATAGGAGGGGACGCTACAATCCAGAATTCGTTAGCCGTACTACGGCGCAGAAACAATAGAGGCGAAAAATAAAGACAGTGGAAAAATATGATGGAGGAATATTAAGATTTTGATCTTAATCGTAGTAAAAATGAAGATGCCGGATAGAGGACATGGTAAGAGAGGTATAAAAATAAAGCTTTATGCAAGTAGGAATGATAGAATTTTTCTTTTTTTTTGGTAATAGCAGAAACTTTTTCTAGCGTGGTTTCCGAGAAGTATTTCATCAGTCCTTTCTTCGGAGTAAACAATGCTAAACTTCGATTTTATGTTGCATTTAGAGAAATTAAATGTTACGTTGCGGCATGCGGGCGTACGGGCGCACTACACTGTTTCACCTGCGGTTTACCTGGTAAAATAACGGTTAAACACACGAAGGATGTACTGATGGGGTCGCGATAGTAATATTGAGAATAAAAGGCTCGAAGAATTCTAACAGTAACGCTTTATTATTAATAAATAAAATAAAATTAGGCAGCAAAAAAAAAAAAAAAAAAACTAATGTTGACACGTGGTTCGACAACCAGATGGCAATTATTTATTTAAAATTTTAATATGTAAAGTGTATATAGCGGTGATTAACATAGAACAAAGGGCAATTACGAGTTCTGCGTTATATACAAAGCACGAAGTGAGCGATTAGTAAAGAAAAATAGAAAATGAAACAAAACAATGAGCAACTATAATTTACCACTTTAAATTATAAATAAAGTAAGTAAAAATACTTAGCGGTAGCTTGAAGGCAAGGGGCTTCGAAGCTAGTGTGTATGTGCTGAATGGCAGCACGGATTCTTTGTGTTTTTCGAATCACAACGGCTCGTATTGACTGAATTTCGCTGAATCGGAAGAGTAACAGAGACTGAGCACAGTACGTGAGCGCTTATAAAACCTCGCTAGGTAGGTAACAAATGGACGAACCAATAGCGACGCTGAATAATGCACAAAGGGTCGTAAAAATGCGGTACGGAGCGTCTTGAAGTTTCGGCGCGTAAACTAAATGAATGAATTTAAAATTTGAATCTGAGTGACGTAAAAATATCGCATCTGTAAGTGTCACGGTAAGGCAAATGAATTTAAAATTGTCTTCAAATTAACGTTTATATCGCTGATGTTGTCTATGTTTTCGAAAGGAGAAAGCGAAAAGGAATTATTAATTAAAAATATAAGTCATTTCGATTAATGCAATGTGTAACACATTCAACAATTTTTAAGGTCTTTGTAAATTTTCAAAGACCTTAAAAATTGTTGAATCATTCATTTAATTAAGTAGGGTATTCCACGTAAGTGGTTCATTAAAAATTTATGATGTTCTATTATTTACTTATATTTACTTGAGGTTTCAGCAAAATTGAAGTGGAATTGGATTGGAACTATAAAGAAAAACTTAAATAACTCAAAAACGGCAACATGTAGCTATAGGAATAGCTAATGAAGACTGACGTATTGTTGGCCATAGAATCCAAAAATCAATAAAAAAATATAGTATTCTATTTAAAATAACAAAGTTGACGTCCATTTCCGGTCTACTGGAAGTGATATTTTGGTTAAAGTATTTCACATTTATAGTTCCAATCGAACAGATAATGGTGCCAAAAACTTTAATATAAGTAAATAACAGAACATCATAAGTTTTTAATGAACCACTTAAGTGGAATACCCTAACTACAAATAACGACCAAGTAAATTAAAAAAAAAAATACTTATTTAGTGTTAGATACTATATTTTAATAGAGTAAAATCGCAAAAAAAATACATTTAAAAACGATCCTACATAGTTAACTACTTTTACGCGCGCTTATTTGAATTTTGAATTTCCAACTATACCAGTGGATAGCTTTGCCTGTATAAGGCTGAGATCCTTTCGATAATTAAACAGCTCTTAGAGCGCGCTGTTCTACGTTTCATCGATTCGCAATCGAAGTTTCTAGTGCAAATGTAATGGAAGATTCACGGAAGATGTAGATCCCTCTAGAACTAGAATATTTATGTGAGTTTAGTTTATTAAGTGTTTTAGTAGTGGTTTAGTTATTTATTATTAGTGTGTATATTAGTGTTATTTATGTGGATTTAGTGGATTTTATGAAGGGTGTATATCAAAAAATGATCTACGTATGTTATCTCTGTAAAATTCATTTAAGTAGTGGAGTTGAAGCCCCAAGATGAAAGTAATTCTTCCATTTCTAACTTCTAACACAGGTATTATCGAGTATTAATAAGCAAACACCTTTATTAAGCACGGGAGATTTATCCGTCTATTGCGTGTACGTGAATCAACACTAGTTATGACGGTTATGCGCCCACACAAGGTGCAGCAAAACTCAAATAGTCATAGTTGTAGCAAGTTGAGTTTAATAGCAATTAGTATTATTGTGTTTGTATTAACTATATGCTGTAGTTAGATACAGTACCAATAGTCACAAGTAATACGTTACTTACCACATATCCACAGTTTGATTACGATTATTACACAAGAATTTGTCAGGTACGCTGTATAATAGCCGTTAATAAGAGCACTATTTACAGTAAGAACTTGTATTCAGGAACCTGGGTTTAGTTGTAGGTATTAATTGAGGAGAATAGTTGCCAGTAAAACTTTATCTATTGTAAATGTTTTTTTATCAAGTAAACACTTTACTTAACCCATTTTTCTCAGTGTAGAAATAAATACTTTGTATTTAATACATCGCCTGCGTCGGTTATTTAAACTCCGAAAACATTACATTACTATAGATTGTTTACATTTGTTTGACAGTGCAGAGGTTATGTCCCCCATATGTACGAATGCATATATTATTTGTACTGTTAAAATAATTTGAGAGAAAATTTGTCTCAAACTTAGAGGCGGAGTGATTTAAATCAAAGATGAGGACATTTCATAAAGGAGTGTTTTTATTAGCTTTCGCATAATCCTATTTATACAAAAAAAAAACCGTCAACTCATTCATTGCTTATTTTGGCGGTTTAGAAATAAAAATAAAAGCTATTTTTAGAGTTAACGAGCTCTAAGAAACAGTAAAAGAAAAACAGGTTTGAAATACTCTTTCAATATTTTCTCAATCAAGAAAATGTTATATCGTGTGGGCGATTCATCTCTAGACGAGAAAAACAAATATTTTGAAGGCGTTCAAGATGTCTTCATTTGAATCACTTGCTAAGAGTATTAGCACAAATACCTTGAATGTTTGCAGCGCTTGAATATTTTTTTATTGATATGTGAAAATTTACAAAGTAACGGGATAATGGATGATTTGAAAGAAGTATTCATAATTATGTAATTTAAAAAACGGAGGAATATTAAGATTTTGACCTTAATAATGACATACAAAGTGATTTGTATGTCATTATGCCTAATTGTGTATAACGTGGGCTCTACGGTATAGATAAATGTATCACAATCACCTAGAATTCATTTGTGCGTCTCCTAGAAGCCACGTGCGACACTATCACCCGCCAGCCACCATAGCATAAAGCTGGCAATGTAGTCATTGACCTAGCTCGGATAGTTCATGGGCTAGCAGTGTCGCAGGCATTTTTTCTTTAATGTTTCATTACGTCATGGTAAGTCGTTCTTAGCATCACAATCACGCGCAGTCTGGTTGTCGTTTATAGAAGTCATTTAGCATTCTATACTTACCGTAAATATATTGCCTTTTCACTGCATGTAATTTTTTTCTTACTTACGCAAATTCCAAAATAAAACTTCAACGCATAAACAAAATACAAATTCTTTATTTACAACAAATATACACAGATTAATAATCATTTGTACACATATTATAGTATTCTTATAAGTATGAATTACATATGTGAATCACATAAAAAGTAGTTTTTTTTATTCTTACGTTGTGTACTGCCATATAACATATATAAATTCTATGTCTCTCATATCTCCTTTTCTTTAATTATTTAATATTTAGACATTGATCCGACCAGGCAGTAAAATTAAAAGGAAATATGATAAACCAGAAAGATGAAAGATTCTTTTTAATACGGAAGATATGTAAATAATGTTATACATTATTGGTAGGATGTTTTTACACTATTTTGTTTGTTACATATGTATAATTTAATAATAGTTAGACATATTTCCACATATATTTCTTTATTATTATTTCTGTTTGTTTAGAGGTTTATTAAACTATATTACATCAATCTGATGATGGTATATGTACAAGTTTTCCTGCTTTTCTGGATTGTGTCGCTTTTGAAAACATTTAAATCTTTAAACAACATAACAATTTCTTATATATAATCTTTTATTTTTAAATGAATTAACAATTCACTTAATAAATTTAATTTAAAACATTAGCT
This sequence comes from Protaetia brevitarsis, assembly GCA_004143645.1. NCBI lineage: Eukaryota > Metazoa > Arthropoda > Insecta > Coleoptera > Scarabaeidae > Protaetia > Protaetia brevitarsis. Next base: position 45,506 of record RXPK01002092.1, read on the forward strand.
AAATGCATGATGTGGACTTAATCAACCAATAACTAAATTACTCTTTTTCTGAAGTATCAATTAATTGAATTAATGGTGCCTAAAAAAAAAAAAATAAAACTGTTCTGAATAGTTGATTTGGTCCACACATTATACCTTATATTCCCTATAAAAGAATTTATTTAAACATTTCAGTCTCAATATTTATTAATTTTATTATAATTTCTTTTCCTATTTGAAAATTTGAACACGCAACGAATCTTCGACTTCTGATGGTGCACAGGAACTCGTGCAAAATATGGTTGCTCCGTTGTTTTTATACCCACAGGAAAGTTCCAATTTTTATCCACGTAAGTAGAACTAAAGATGTTGATAATGGTCGATCTGTAGAAGGAAAGTTGGTATTTTTAAGTATTTATTTTGTAATTTCCTGCTAATGTCTTGCAAAGTTTTTTAAATAAACGGGAGATATTTTGACCAATTGAAAGAAATAATGATAGGAAGTCTACCTTCTTTGCTCATAGAGGAAGTCATGAATGGATATTTGATTAAGATTTGGCTGAGGTATGTAGATAATATTTTAACTACTATTACTAAAATAATAGTTTAGTTTTATGAATATCGCAATGGCTCTGAAGATGGTAGTATACCGAAACTGGTAAGCCGAAAATAAAAGATTTTAGAATTGAGAAATAAACCACTGGGTGATAATAATAAAGCAAAAATCTTATTTTTATCACCTCAATTAGGACTTTAATATGAATACTAAAATAATTGTTGCAGATTTCAAGTGATTCAACTCGAAACTCAAGTTTATTAGATTCACAGCAGAAGAAAAACCATTAAATATTTTAGTAATTTTAGCAATTTATCAAAACGATAGCGAGCCATAACAGTTACTTTTCTATTGACGTGGTAAAGTAAATTTGATATAAACACAATGTGAGAAGCCCCATCATATTGCCTCAGTTGGAACCCACCACAAAAACTTTCTAAAATACCTTTTCAGATATAGAATTTCCAAAGGGATAGGTAGTGAAGAAGAAACGGGTGCATGATTTGCTCTGAGAAACACATGGATAGATATTTTAAGTAACCCGGAATTACATTAAAACATCGGACATTCACGGATTTGGAAATGCTGGCTGCACTGAGGTTTACATTGGACGAACGAAACGTGGTATCAGAAATAGATTTAAGGTATTTACATCACACACTACCTCTGTATGAGGCTTGAAGTATCGAGTATGGCATAACATATAAATGATACCGGACACACTATTAAAATTAAGGCGTTTCTTCAACTAATGAAAATGTATTTGATCAATAGAATTAAATACATACCAAATATGTATTAGAAGAAAACATTAATCATTTAGCAAATCAGTAATCGAGTAATCCATGCCAGAGTTCAAGTTAAAGACAATTTTTTTTGTGTTTTGTCTCTGTTGAGGCACAAATTAATACTTGCAAAATAAGATTCAACTTTCTCCGATAAATCATTAAGTTGTTCTATTTTCTTATGACTTATTAAAACGGTAGTATCATCGGTATATGCTACGTGTTTAAAATTGATAAAATCATTGATGTCGTCAACATAGATAATGAAAAGAATGGGCCCTAAGACGGAACCTTGAGGGACGCCATACAAATTATGTTTCAAAGATGATGTTTCGTTGTTTTTAATAATACACCGATATCTGTTTTTCATACAACTCCCAATAAAAATAATAAATCATGCGATAAACAGTCGAATGATTTGGTCAAATCCAAAATTCACCCATTACTACATTGCCCAATTCCAATTCATCTGTAATACTTATAGATAATAATGTCCACTAGTGAGCTTATAGTTGATCTACCGGAACGGAAGCCATATTGGGAATTACTTAAAATATTTTTGCAAACTTATACTAGACCCCTCACTGATGATAGCTTTGCTATCGAAACGTACGTCCAGTTTAGCAGTTCCAGCAGTTTGTGGTTAGGGGTCTAGGAGAAATTTGCAGTATTACCAGTGCCACAGTTTGGGGTATTTTTATCATAAAATATTTTTGTTTTATAGGTAGTTAACAAGTCTATTTTTAAAGTTTTAAAGTTTTAAAGTTTCTAACAACTTAAATAACATGAGTACAAGAGATATAGGTCTGTAGTTGTTTGGCAGGGAATGATCGCCCTTTTTAAATATTGGCATAACTTTATTTATTTTTAAACACTCTGGAAATATGCTATTACTAAAGGAAAGGTTAATTAAATATATTAAATGATTGGTTAATACCTCCCTACCTAACTTTAAGTAAGCGCTGTGCAAACCATAATAATCCAGAGATTTACTATTACTCAGTCTATCTATCATTGTTCCTGGCTCGCACACCTTTATTACCCCCAACTAGTTTATTAGTCATTTGATTACAAAATGTTACAAAAATGGCCATTTAGTTCCTCAGTAGAGATAGTGCAAACATTAACTCTATGTTTAGGCTTCATAATTGCTCAGGAAGCCTTAATTATTCTTAAAAGATTTCCCATATCATTAACTCACCTGGTAAGATTCTGTTCCTTCTGATGTTGGGATGCTATACGATTGCACCTTATCCAAAAATACGTAAGAGGCGTTGAAACCAGCCCCATCCAACCGATCGTTCGACCTAAAGGTTACTTTGAAGAATTTCCTATCGGATTCGATGTGGAACTGCTGCAGGTGACCACAGTGTCTCGAATACCTCGAGTCGAGAGTCATGAAGTTGGAGAACTCCACGTAATCACTGGCGGAGATCGTGTTGCACCTTCCCAAAAAGAAAATCGCCAATGTTTGCGTCGATTTTGACACGTCACCTCACCACGCAAAACTTACGGTTTTACTCCTTCGATATCGAAGAAGTGAAAATGCAGGTGCACCTTTTCGTTTTCATTACCGTAGAAGAAATAGTGGCACTCGGTGTCCCTGGGATAGGGTCCCGGATAGTTGGGGCTGTGGAAATATCCCGTACGGGATTCGTTGCAGCTGTAGACGAAGGCACATGGGTATTCCGGTATTTGGGTCCCGGTGGTTATACCATAATCTGTTGCGGGGGTAAATAGACGAGAATAAAATGGCGGAATGAAATTCTACGTACATTCGACGAGGCAACTTATGTTTACGCAAGTAATGTAAAATAAATACGTACGTATTTTGAAATCACTGTGATAAAATTGAATTTGTAGCAGTAAAATAAACAAGCGAATAAACATGTCGGGATTTAAGCAATGAAAATGATACGCGAAATGGAGAATAAAAAGGAACGTTAATTAACTCTTAGCGTAAATATCAAATGTCATAATATAAGCGTTGAAAATAGCTAGAATATAAACTTAAGTGAGGCTAAATGTTAAATGAAATTGAGGGTAGTTAAACATGAAAACAAATTAGACTGTAGAGTTGGTAGCGAATCGATATATACGTAAGTTCATAGGTAGTTTAGCGAGGCACACATTTAGAAACAGTTTCAGCTAACATTTAGAGCTGACACGTGGACTATTGAACCTTAATATAATATAACCTTCAACAATCTGACATTTACATTGAAAGCTTCACCTATCACTTGAAAATTTAATGATTTAATCCGAGTAAATTACTTGAAAATATATCAGTGTTTCCAGGAATAGATCTGATAGCATTTATAAGATTTCTTATTGTGCGCTCTTGTGGAAAAGAAATCATACCTTATAAGAAGAGTTTGTTATTTGGAAAAGCTTTACGATGAATGATATTTTACTGCGTATTAAGCTACAAAACTTGAAATTGTGTATAGAATAAAATGTCGATTATGCAGGGTTTTGAAGAAATGGGATTCAAATATTGTTAAACTTGTATATCTTGTATTTAATTCCAATCCTTCAGAATATATTGTCTTTTTTCCAAAATTTTAAAATTAGAACCCATATATGCATTTTTTTTTAAATCTATAAAACAAGAATCCCAACTTTAAAATTCATGGTCGGAACATTACAATATGTTCTGGCACCACCATAATGTACATCCTGGAATTCACCAATATACTTTTCTACATTATGAAGCAATGATCGTTTTCTGGGATTTGCTACGCTCGACAATGCGTAAAACGTTGACGGAGAATCACGCATCAAGACTCGACTAACACTGATACTAGATACTAGACACACGAATCGGTGGATTGATTTTACTGCCTTGAAGATATACTATGGTTAAATGTTCTGGACAAGGCGAGGTGAATGCGACCCATGTAAGCAGACACGTCCGACCACTCTAGTTATAATGTATACAGCTTCTTATTTATCACACATTATCTTGACAATTTCATGTCACACTTTTAATTTTGAAAAATATTCTAAAGGCTTTAAACAAATTTAATTTTGGATATTGCACATTCCTAATATGTTGTATATTATTTTTTGTTTGTAATAGATTGAAAATTAATTTGGTTTTAAAACAATAATAAAATATTAATTAATTTTCAATACAATATAACAATAATAACATACTTTGAATATAATCAACTAATTTAATAATTACAATATATATAATACGTATTGCTGTGGCAACCTACATTACCGCGAGTGTATTTTAAGTTGCCTAATTTGTCATGATTTTCCGTTTTGTTGAATCATTGTGTCGAGAAATTTCCACAATAATGTTTAGTTTGTATAATTTTAGTTAATGAGTTAATTGTATTATTAATTTAATTAAGTGTTAAGTTTTTTTTAATTAATTTCACTCATCTAGATGTCTAGCACTTGCTAGTTCTGCTTAATGTTTATTCTACTAGATTTTTGTCGGAGATTTTGTGCGTTTGCGTTGTATTTTGTGAGACAGTTCCTTGGTTGACTTTAGTGTGAGTACATGTATTTTTAAATCTTTGCTGCCATTTTGGTTATTCATTTGATTTAGAGATTTGTTTTTTGAAAATTCTTGTCCATCAAGGAATTCGCTTTATAATAATTGTTATTATATTGATGTGTGCACATTATACATATAAGATCATTTATTATTTTTGGTCGGGATGATATATTTGTAGTTTAGTTTTTTTTTCAATTTAGTTTAAAGAGTTTAATTTCTCCGTTTTTCTATTTTACTGTTTCATTTTTAATTATCTATCACCTCGGTTTGGGTGAGTGGAAACTTTGTGCTTGCATTTAAATTTTTCTTTTGTTATTTACTAGAAACTATCCACGTTTAATTTAGTTTGTATTAATTTGAAACCACGTGGATTGATTTGAAAGATATAGGATTATCTTCCTGAACAAACTAATCTTTTGCTTTGATATAGGGAATAGCATTGTTCTATTGTGATTTAGAATCAAGTGCAGTTTTTAAATTTAGGCCAGAACCCTCTGTTCACGGTTTTTTTTTCTGCACAAATTGTATTTAATTTTTTTTTTCTTTTTGTTATAATAAAGTTGATTGTTAATTAACGTCATTTGGGTTAAAAATTCTGTTCTTTTATTTTTTTTAAATTAAACCTTTTCAATTTTTGGAGTAATTAAGAAAGTCAGATTTCTTTCATTTCATTTCTTTTTCATTTTTAATTTTTTTTTGCATTTTCAATTCATTCAGTACACAGCAGTATATACTGTTACGCTACACAGTAGCATACAGCCCGGATTTAAAAAATAAAATTTAAAAGAAATACATTAATTAAATTAAAAAAAAATCAAATTTTATATATCCCAGTGTCATCTATCTTTATTAATTTTGATTTAGAAGTGTGCTCTCTCACCAGCCAGATGGCATGCAGGGCGAGAAATTTCCGATCGAGGGGTGGTGACATAAAAAAATAATGAATAGCTCGTTAACTCTCTTTTATCTTTAGGAAGAGTAGAGATTCTGAGCAAGGATGTTGCCAATTGTCTTCTCCTTGAAATTCACTGTCAATGATCAGTTTAAATGATATCATAGGCATGATAATGTTGTGCCTCAATAGTATTCAATCTCTTATGTAAAATTAAAACATTTAAGTGTGGATAAAAGTGATTTTATTTAATAAAAAAATTCTAAATGTGAATTTGTTTAAAATCAGACATAAATCTTTGGATATTTATCTCAGGTGAGTACGTGAGTCCGTTTAATTAATAACACTAAAGTTTTATTTAGTAATTCCACTTTTTGCAATTCAAATTCATAGTTTCGAACGTAAATACGTTTAAATCAAATTTCAAAATTCCCGCGATTTCTGACCGTTCAAACGGAGTTATGTTAGGCTTAAAGAGACGTGTGAAACAGAGTAGCCAACCTTAACGGTAAATTGCTGGATATTGGTTCGTAACGTAAATATATAACAAATACTTATAAACCTATTTACACAAATTTCCCCAAGTAACTGCGAACGGTTTTGCAGACGATACAAACAATTTTCTAACCTCAATTCTTTCTGAACGAATAACAATGAAATTTCTTATAAGTATAATTAAATTTAGATTAGAATGGAAATAAAACGTTTATTTTTAGGTAGATTTGACGAAGAATACCTTCTACAGGGCCGGATTCTGCAGATATCGGAGTGGTCAGGACTGTTGAGGTGTCGAATGAGGGCCCTTGTACATCATAGGTACTTCAGATCACGGAGTCTGGTTCAATCAGGACAGGAACATAACAGGAGACTCAGGAAAATCGTCGTTGAAGAAAAATTACCCAAAAAGGTTGCAGATAATTTGGATAATATTTGTGTGATGAACTTTGTTTAACAAATAATAATTAATTTTAGGTTGTAATATGGGATAAAATTGGATTTTTACGAAATAGCCGTTAAATTTTACAAGAACAAATTGAGATACGTCTGTCTCGAACAAAGCTCGGTTAGTGAATGGTTCGAATTGAAAATGTTTTAACTGACTTGAAAGCGATTGTCTTCAACAGTTGGTGTCCTTGTCTTCAAGGAGTCCAACTGTCTGTGAAAATCCGTTAATATAACCGAAATGAGGGGAACATCCATTGTTTTATATATGAGAATGCCCATGTGATCAAAAGAACTGTCAGATGTTTAAACGAAATGAAAATAAATAAAATTACAAAATCTGGAATCACCTTACAATTGAAATATGATAAAGATATGTGTCTCTGAATTGTGAGAAAAATACATTTTTGAAATTTTTAAACACTTATTACTATGTAAAATTAACAATCTTAAAATTCATTATTGCACCTAAAAGGTAGGCAACCATTTATACACATAGAATTGTTACAGAACCCAATTTTCAGCAATTCCCCCATGTCTTTCTGTTGACATATCAAAGCAATTGGACTGCCAATGCATATACAAACGTTATTAGACTAAATTTGAGCGAAATAAATACACAGTAAAAATAATAAGAATGTTCATTTGAATTGAACTTGGATCCAATTTTGATCTGTCAAAATCCATTGTAATAGTATACTATTCAAATTCTAATATTCATTTTCGATGTGTAGGTATATCACTGCTGACCATCTTACTTCCTGAAGGGAAAATTTTAAAGGAAAATACCTTGAAGGACTTGCCAAATGCAGAGATTTCCTACATCACCTGGACATCGTCAAGCTGTCTGCTGCTACATATTATATCCTTTTTCTTATTATATCTAATTAGTTTTAAAATATAACTAAGTAAACAGTAACATTCCCTTTTAAATAATAGAGGAGTATATGTACCATTACAATACATATATATATAATAACGCCATATTTTATTTCCTTATTGCTTTAGCAAATTTCTCCTTTGTAAATAAAATCAAGCATTCATTATGAACGGGAAACTTTATTGAATGAAATTTAATCAGCCTATTCGATAACCCGACCACCAGAATCAATAATGGATGCTACGCGTTTGAAGTTACAAAGTTTCAAACGCTTTTATATTAATAATTCGCAGAGCCGTAACACAAAGCCTGAATATTCGCGGCAATATCTCCGCGCTTTTTGACACCAGGAAACGGGGAGTAGGGTCGAAGCAGACGGTTTCTATCCCATTAATCCGTTCGCATGTGAGGCCAATTAATCGCGTGGCGTTTAAACATCAAATGATGAACGACTAACCAAGCGTCGACGGCCCCTTCTTCGATCTTAATTCTAGCGTGAATTCCGGAATTCGCGCGATGCGGTAATTTTGGGCGCGCAAATTAGTCGATCGGGGATCGGCTCGAATGCGTATTTCCGAATTCTGATCCTAATTCCGAACGCACGATATATAATACTGACGTGGCGATGGATCAATCGCTCGCCTTTCGCTACTAAATTGAATGAAACGTCTGTATGTCGCGTTGGAGATGGTAATTTTGCTGATATCTCCGTCTGATTAATTTCAATGTATTGTAGGGTATGTCGGAAATACAGAGTTTTGGGAGAACTTCGACTAAAATTAAAAGTAAAAGCTCTAATTACACAGTGATACAAAATCGAACTTTCCGAATGGGAATGGGATGAGACCAATTGCAAATGAAAGGTGATATTATCCATAACAAAACCTTGAAGGGTTTTTTTTTTAGTTCAGTGCAAGATTTTGTTTCACACGCATTTGAAGTTGTTGATTTTGAAACGCTGTCTAACAAGGAAAGATCATTGAAAATTTGATAAAATAATGCTTTTTTATTTTTATTATCCTGGAAAGTTGTGGTATCTTACTGTTTTTGGGGTCGAGGAATTCATTTTCGATATTTATTTTTACCTAAAACTGACGCTAGATGCGCTGTCTCGGTGTTTTCAAAAATTTTGTAAAAGTGTTTTCTGTAGCTGTCATACAAATGGTGCTTACAAAAATAACTTTTTTATTTTAAAATATTATATCTTATTATATCTTATTTGCATCTCATTTTGGATCCGCTTAATCATCATCACTAGCACTGTCAATTTGCATGTTTGAAGTAGCAAAAGCTCCAGAAGTAGTAGGCTGTGGATCTCTGTATGCTTCTGGTTCTTGCTCTTCGTCAATATCCTCTTCATCGGTTGTTCTCTTTAACCACCAGCATAAATCACCTAACATAGAATCTAGTTTCTTTCCTCTGTACTAGTTTCCATGGTAAAGCTACTTGGTGAAAACGTTCACCTTGCTCATCAGATTCGGTGGATATTGGTTTTCAAACCAATCCATATAGTGATGGAGAAAATGATTTTTAATGACAATATCACACCAAGTTCTCAAAGGCTTTCAAGAGACGTTTAACTCTTTGTGCACTACTGCTTCTCGTTTTTTACCAAGAACATTTTCGATTACATCTTTAGTTGCGTTCCATGCAATTAATTGATTTTGATCCAAAGAATTATCAAAATCATTATTTTTCATCAATCTTCTAATGTCTGGACTATTAAACATACCTGTAAAATTAGTAAAAATTATACAATACCTTCTTTAACTTTACTAGCACTGAATCGTGGAAATGTAGATCTTAAAGTAGTAAAAGCTGGTCCGTCTACAGAAAACACTTTTACAAAATTTTTGAAAAGACCAGACAGCGCCATCTAGCGTCAGTTTTAGGTAAAAATAAATATCGAAAATGAATTCCTCGACCCCAAAACAGTAAGATACCACAACTTTCCAGGATATAAAAATAAAAAGCATTATTTTATCAAATTTCAATCTTTCCTTGTTAGACAGCGTTCCAAAATCAACAACTTCAAATGCGTGTAAAAAAAAAATCTCGCACTGAACTAAAAAAAAACCGTTCAAGGTTTTGTTATGGATAATGTCAACTTTCATTTGCAATTGGTCTCATCCCATTCCCATTTTGGTTGTTGCACTGTGTTATTATTTGTGCTTACAGGTTTTTCCTGAAAATATTATCTGTTTGTAGTTGTTCCATCGCATATTAAAATTGAATTAATTTTTAATTTCTTACAGGGTGTTATACTGCAAAGCGATTTTCAATTGTTGCAGCATTTTCCGTTTTCTTTTATGGCAAGCACGATATAAAAAAAGGAGCTGTACCTTCTTCACTTTTATTCCACACATTTGTTTTAAAAATCTCTTCAGATAAAAAAGATTTTTTAATTAGTTATCTGCTTATGCCATCAATATGGCATTTTGCAATGTTGAGCATCCACAGTTTAATCAGTTAACAAGCAAATGCATACCGGTTATGCATGGAAAATTAACCAAAGGGAGCCAGAAACACTGGCAGTATGGGAGAGGAGAGTGTTTAGGAAAATATATGAGGGGTGAGAATGAATAACCAGGGGAGACAAAGAACTAATAAAGAACTCATGCCTATATTTGGTCAACCCTCAATTGTTAAAGTGATAAGGGCCCAAAGAATCAAATGGCTGGGACATGTCGCCAGGCTACCAGACTCGAGGCCAACAAAGCAGGTTATGGAGGGAAGCATATCAGGTAGAAGATCAACGGGAAGACCAAGAACGAAATGGCTCGAAGCAATGGAAAGAGATCTGATGGAAGTGGGGGTCAGAGGTTGGAAGGAATAGGAACAGAATGGAGAAAAGTTTGCAACAAAGCCATGGCACAAAAGCCTGCAGAGCTGAACATATACCGGTTATAATCTTCCAAATAGGAGAGCAATTGGAGGTATTTTGTTGGAAGCAGTTTATATGGAAGAAAAAGGGAGCGCCTAGAAATAGTGCAAAATAAATCTGTTTGTGCAAGAATTTTATTGATGGTTGGTCAAATCTTCACAACGAACCAATTGTGTGCGTTACCGTAACAACTGCATTATATATTAGATACTTGGGATATGTCAGGGGGGAGAGAGAGGGGTGTAAAAACTTTTGGACTAAGGCTCACGTGGGTACAATCGGTAATGAGAGCGCGAATCAATTAGCGGAAGTAATAAATATGGGTTAACTTCGGCTAGCGTAGTAGAAAAGATGTTAAGGGATAAACTTGATTTTGATTGGCATGGTAGGTGGCATACTACTTAATTGCGAGGTAGACTGGAGAATTTATCGGCAACGTTACACGTTTTGGGGGAAATGAGGGTTAGTTTGTCGTAGAGTTAATAACGGGTCGTGGGTAATTTTAAATCATACTTATGTAGAACTGGAGGGGTTAATGATTCGGATCGAGAATGTGGTGGGGTAAATACAGCTGCACATGCTTTATTTGAATGTCCACTCAGTGATGAGTGGTGGTCGGGTACGGAAACTGAAGCGCATTAACTAAGGAGTTAATTTGGTCACGTCGCAGATATTAGGGATAACAAGTAGGTCAAATGGAGGTTTTTTTTTTAGTAATGCTGCTACGTTAATCTCCATTTGCAATTCACTGAAGACGAGAAATAGTCGGGTTGGATTTTGCAAATTCGAAGTGTGCATCAAATTTTCTTCTATTATTAATATAATTAAGTTTCAAACCAAAGCTTCACCATTCATGGAATCATTTTTCATTGAACCGCGGATGACGATTGAATGGTCAGCACTTTCTCAATAATAAGGAAAACGTCAGTATTAACAGCTTTGATTCTTTTTTTTTTGCTTCTTCACTAATCATATGCAGATACTTGAGTTTGCATATAAATCGTGGAGAAGCCAAAAACAAGCAATCAAAGCTGTTGATGCTGACGCTTTTCTTATTATAGAGAAAATGCTGACTGTTCAATCGTTATCCGCAAATGTAGATAGAATTTTTTTATTTGGTTTGGTGCATTCAAAGTTTAGAAACAAATTGGAAACTTAAAAAGTCTTTAGTCCTGTTTTAAGCGTTATAAGGTGTTATTTCACATTTATGTGCAAATAGCAGAGCTTTTTCTATAAGTATTTTTTTTTTTTGCCAAATAAATTTGATACTTTAAGGGTGTAAATGAAACAGCAATTAGGATTTAAAAGTTTAAATACTAGTTCAAATTATCCTCTTCATTAACTAAAAATTATTGTATCGATCAACACCCAACAACTGCGAAGGAAAAACATTTTCGTGTTCTATTAAACTACGTGACGTCGGTTAGCATTACTGAAACAATTATCGGACACATACTCACTTTCTACGAAGCTATACGTGGCCCTAAATCCTCTGGAGTACTGCGAACCGAACATGCTCTGCAATTCGAGGAGCAACCTGGGCCCGTTGGACATCAGCGGCAGGGGTGGGGTGGTCCCGCAGTAGCTGTCTATTTTATCCATTCTGCCGTCGACCAGGACGAACGCCATCACCGAATCCTGGCTGTCGCAGCTGCGGGCGCGAATAGTGAGTGCGTGACCGGAATTATAGTAAATCGCCAGGGGAGAAGAAGGAAAGAAAAACACAGGAGCGTGTGAAAAAAAAATATATATGTATATATATAACGTTAGGTTGGGAATGAGATAAATGTCAAAAGAATTTTTCTTCGAGGGGTTTTTTTTAGTTATGAAAGTTTGATGTGTACGCATTCTTTGTTATTAGAAACAGTTAGATGTTACTTTGGTATTAAATCTTTATTTTTCAATAAATTTGGTTTAATTTTTAATTTTTTTGGCGTGGAAGCCAACTGATCTGAAATCTCTGGAAAACACTGCAGCCTTTTGGCTTTTTGTATTCAATCTCTTACTTCCTTTAGCCATTAATCTTATATCAGCCATTTTAATATCCTGGTATGTACTTTGTACTAATCTGTACAGGTCTATGACTGCTTGATCGAAGTAATTCTTCATTTTTGACTTGCCAAAAATTGCCTGTCTTTTTGCATCCAGAGCTTCGTATTCACACAGAAAGTGGACATTCTCCGTCTTCCCATTTTTCTATAAGTGTTACGGTTCGAAGATAATTCCTACTGAGCTGGAGTAGTTCTTCGATCTTCTTCCTTGATATTCCCTTAATAAAGATCTTCCAATAAGTTTGTCTGCTCGTGTTCTTTGTGCTTTTCTTTTACCCAAATTCTTACCTGCTTTTGTGCTGTGTTTTTGAACACTTCTAGAATAAGTTCTGGGCTAACATATGAAGCCCTTCTTTGCTAACTCATCGGCTTTTTCGTTTCTCTCGATTACGCAATATCTAGCCAACCACAGCAAGGTTATTTTATCTAGATCTGTCAGGCTATTCAGTTCTGGAATACATTTCCAAACTAGTCTTAATTGTTGCAAACTTCTGGACCCCTCACCACAAACTGCACTAAACTGGACGTACGTTTCGATAGCAAAGCTATCATCATCAGCAGAAACACTGAACTAACTAGAAGTTTGCAGCATTACCAGTACTACAGTTTGGAGTATTTTTGTCATAGTCTTAATTGTATTTTGGGATTCACTAGTGCCCATCAGCATCGCCTGGCTATCCGTTGCAATAAATATCCGCTGATTTCTATAAATCCTCTGACTGATTTCAATTGCACAATGCAATATTGCTTATACCTCTGCCAGAAAGACGGTAGCATATTTTACTAGAGTAAGGGTGATCATTGTACTTCTCACCCTACTGTAGATTTCAACTCCATTTCTGTTTTCGGATTTTGATATGTCATCAATCAATCAGTATCAGATCAATTCTCCGAACCTTTCTATGTGACTAAATTGATCCAAACTTATCCGATCCATGGTTTTCACTTCGAACTTTCTGTTAAATAAATACAGTCGCGAGCAAATGTTATAGGCACCCTAAATTTTGGGAATATCACAGTAAAAAATGAGAAAATAAAAACTTGTAGGTAATACATTATAAATATGTAGTTTTTAAGATCTATTAATTTGTTTCATATTAGAGTGTTTTTTAGTACAGCTATAATATTTTTTAGATGGGAGGGGGAAAGTGACCTCTCGAAGACTTGAAAATATATAAAAAAATAATACATTTACAAAAGGTATCTATAAAGACTATTGTAACCATAAAGACGATTATATAAACGTTGAAATAACTGTCACAAAAAAATGCAAGAAACATGAAACCCATTAGTTTTGTCAAAGGGTGCCTATAACATTTGCTCGCGACTGTATGTCGATATCATTTGGTCTGTTCTCAATCCCAAAAGAATGGCAAAAATGGCCCATTTCAAGTTGCAATATCTACTAAGCGGTAGATAGGTAGGATTGAGGCATTATGACATTGTCCGTAATGTGGGTTGCCTTCCATATTATGGCCAATGTTATTATCCCCCAAATACTGCATATCTGCCGTTTAGTAGCTCTTACAATCTGAGTTGGACCATTCTTGCTTCCTCCATTATGACCAGAGCGAGGTGGATTTCAGCGCGACATACAAGGGCGCATGTTTCTCTCTTGATAAAGGTATATGTAAGCGGGCACTGACTATTTGTACTGCTAGCTGGTAGAAGGGAAGAACATACAGGCGATACTCCATAGCACGCAGCGGGCTCAGATGTTCTATCGTGCGATAGACGAAAAATAATTACATGCAAAAGACAGTGGCGTCCTAAAGTTTTTGTTAGCGCTGTTGTATATTAAAATTAAAAAAGTTGTTTTTAATTATATATCGTACAATACGCAGTTTTTTTAATTTCTAGCTCCAGTAACGTGATACTTTCCGTGATTTTAGATGTTCTATAATAGTAAATTACTGCAAAAGCTGTATTCATTAACACTAACGCACTATGTGCAATTAAAAATAAAGTAAATAATATATAAAGGCATGCGTGTGTAATTACAGACGTTATTTTAATTAAAAAGGAAAGAGTTACTTGTGAATTTGTTTCTTATTGACGTCCAGATATAATATGATATAAAAAATAAAATCTAAAACCTTGTGCAAGAAAAGCCGAAGAGATGGCAAAGATTATAAACTGAAAATGTACTTTGAAACAGAAAGAATAAGTAAGTTACGAAGTAGAAAGGTAAGAAATGCTGAGAAATATCTATAAATAAATCGCTTTATATTTATTATATATTCCTTATATATTATTATTCGCAAAATCGCAAGGAAAAAGAATCTTTATAGCCAAATATATGAAAGTAATACGTACAACGATTCTCAACAAAGACTACGATTACACGAGCACTGAATAGTACTGACCACTACAAGTTTACTGTCATTTACTATTGATTTAAAAATAATAGAAAATTCTTTCAAACTGAACTATGTATATTAAAGTATTTTATATTATATGTAATATGTATGTAGCTTAAAGTTTGGTGAAGGAACTTCAAGTTTCTGTTACTGAACACTTCTTCTTTTGGTATAATTGTTTTTCTAACAGTAACCGCATGATACCTATATGCATGTATATATGTATATGAAACAATTCTCAATAAAAAATAAAATGCAGCAACCGTCACACGTATGTACACGTCGTACCGACACAGGGCAAGTCTAGTCCGCCCGATGCGGGCACATTGCGGGCGTCCGCCTCTGCCTTGGATGATGTAATGCCAGTTCGCCGAAATTGTCCTCCCTCTGATTATGACCAACTGAAGAAGAGGGAGGTTTAGTAAGCTTTCCATTGCTGCTGGAGAAGTAGTTCTCATTGCAACTCTTATTCCTAAATATGCAAGACTGTGGATCTTGTTAAGTTTACAACTGAACTTAACAGCTTGTTACTGCTTCTTTATCCACCATACTAGAAGCCCATATTGATGTAGTACATTATATTTGGTCCTAATTGCCATGTTTCTGCATGGATTCTTCTAGCCCCCAACATGAGTGCTCTCTTCGCCCTGGTTTTAGTTCTCAGAAACTGGCGATTCTAAATGAGAATTGAGTCAAGAGTGACGCCAAGATATGAGTCATTAGTCAGGATTCAGTCTAAGCTTTTATTCTCAATTTGAAAACATTTAGTAGTACCTAATATCGGTGGATGAACCAGACAAAGATGTTTTTAATATTGATCAAAATTGTTAATCGTATTTAACTTAATTAATGGTTGCTGTTCATTGGATTCATTGGATATTGGCCAAATTAAGAAATAGGACCAATCGACAGATATTCTAGAAGTTTCACTTAAATTGGGAAAGCTAGATGATTAGCAAGCTGGATATAAATATTTTTTTGGGAACAAGCAACTACTTCTTGGTTAATTACTGGTCATCGATAATTAGCCACCCCAAAGTTAGCAAGCATCTTTTCTTTTTTGTCAGGCTCCCGCAGAGTCAAATCTCCCTGCTAATCAACATTACGACCCTGGAAAAACCGGTGAGATTTGAACTTCGGACTCCGCAATGACAGCCGAGAGTGCAAAAAAAATAAATTGCCATTAAAAAAAGTTTAATGTAAGACTATTGCCATTTTAGAAATAAATAAGAAATTAGCCAACAATTTTTATCAAGGTCGTAGAAAAATTCCATACGATTGGTATTTTATAAGCTATAAGCAGATGGCGCTATTATTTTGTCACAAATATAACAATTAGTCACCCCAAAATTAGACTAACAAGGGAAACACAAAAATTTCGGCTCAAAACGGAAAGCCCAGATTTACAACACTCGATAGACTAACACAACTCTATCTATACTCCTTGAGGAGTAAAAGTACCTAGTATTAGATTATATCATAAACCTCATTTATTTCTGATTCGAAATAAAAAAAAAATATGGAATTAGATGTAGAAGTTTATTACCCAGCTGGCAGAATGACATAGAATTACGTTAAAAGGATTACGTTATTTTGACATCTATTAAACGTCACATCGTTCCAAAATCGTTTCGTAAAAACTGATTTGGTTAATTTAAACATTTCCTCTATCGATACATCCAGAATGAGATAAAATATACACCCACTCAAAAACTTATATCATTCTCAAACAAATCGCATAGGAAATTTCTCTCGTCAAATCAGAGAAAACTGTACGGGAACAGAGACGGCACGGCACGTATAATCTACATTGCCATGAATTTCAACGCGTAAATATCATAGCGACGAAGCGGCCTCCCATCTGCGTCTTACGTTTCGAGTATTCAAATGTAGCAATTTCCCAAAGTTTCAATCTAAAATTCATCATTCCTTCTCCGTGAAATGACGCTAGAGAAATGTCGAGCTCGTTTTGCCCGCGCCTCTATAGTCCTGTTTAGTTCGTAACGACTTTCGTGACGATATTTTTACGCCCCCGTACGCGAAAATGAGACTTCTTCGGAAACGAGCGATTAATCATGGAATGGGGTCGATATAAAAACTTTATTTCGTTCAGATTTGAACATGAAAATATTGAAATATACACAAAGGAGATAATTGCATACATTAAAATATGGTAAAATTCTTCTTGGGCATAGGATCAACATGTCTAGACACTCAAATTTTTTTTTTATGCACAAAGTATCCAGAATTTAATTTTGAGGTGTCGAAGAATGACGATCTCCAGCAATCTTGGCGTTTAGAAGGTCATTGTCATGTGAAACACTATTATTCTTATTCTCATTGGTTCATCATATGCTCTTAATGAGCTAGCAATTGTATTAAACTCAATCTATCTTTGTATTCAATGAAAAAGGTCTACATTAACGTCCATAAAAACTCCAGAAAGAATTTTTTTATAATGTCTTTGGATCCCACCTGTTCGTTAGGGCTTTTTAGGCATTTCCTCAGGGAGAGCATATGGAGCATCATCAGATTGCAAGAAATACTAAGTGGGCGATATGCAGGATCTGGGATCAATACGATCTTGATGTATCCATTTAAGATCCAAGTTGGAAATTAATCCAACTGCAGAGATAGACTCGATGAAATGATCTGGTTTACATTCAGATCAACAATCGAGAGCTGGATTGGGGATGGAACCCACAGTGAGATGAACAACACTGCGATTATCTCTTCCTAGTAAAATTTATCTTGTCTTGTCGTTTCCAAGCAGAGACATACGTCATATTGCTTTGCTCAACAGAATTAATCAGATGGCTTATAAGAATAAGGAAATCTGTATTGGAACAGACAGCCAGGAGATACGTGGGCGTTAGTGAATGTGTACAATCAAGACTGGTTTGTCAAGTATATTCTGGAATTAGAGAAAGCGAAAAAAAATCATTGGGTTCTTATATATATAGGGTCAGAGGTTGTTTGAGGAATGTCCAAAATACAGCACAAGAGCAAGAAAAACAGAAAGAATACTGGAACTATAGAATCAGGCAAATTAATGGAAGATTTATCAAGAGACCATGAAAGGCCAGAGAAGGCTGATGAAAAACCACTTAGGTTTAGTAGGAATTATTTTCACATAGAAGCAGGTTTTGGATTTTTTGAGGCATAATGCCATGGTTTTTCAAACAGATGCATACATCATATTGCTTTGCTCAACCGAAATCAATCAGAAAGCTTATAAGAACAAGGGAATCTATATTGGAACAGACAAGCAGGAGATACTGAGGTCATTAGTGAATGTGTACAATCAAGACTTTTGAGACAAGAATTCGGTAATCAAGGAAAACGAAAAAACTATAATAAGCATCTATATCAATAGGCACGGAAGCTGTTCCGGGAGCGTCCAAAACACAACACAGGAGTTTCGGCCAAGAAAAGAAACACAAAGAATTGACCAAATCCATGGAAAGACCCTTATCAATAAAGAAGGCTGAACACACACGGTAACAGGTTTCCTAGCAGGACACTGTGAATTGAAATGACAATTACACAAATTTGGGATCGACACTGATGGAGATATTGACTGCAAATTGTTTAGTATGATGATAGAGATCGCTTACTATATTCTGTGTGAATGCGAAGCTCTGGATGCAAAAAGACAGGCAAATTTTGGCGACACCTGTACAAATTAGTATGGATAAGTGTGTGGTTCTGGAAGCAAAAAATAGGTAATACGTCATATTCGGTCGATAGTTCTGGAAAACACGACCAAAAAAAATACGTCTAGGTTTTAGTGTGTATGTCAAATCATTACAACATCATTCTCTAATCTTTGTCTAAAAAATGTCTATGGTAGCCGTCATTTAAGTGGTCTTCTTTTTACTATCAAACTGAACTTATTTCACTTTTGAGTTAAGGTATTACCACTGCCTTGGTGAACTTAATTAGTCGGAAAGTTTTGCCCAACAAAAGTACAACTAATTAATGTTTTCCTGCTAACACTGTTAATAAGGCAAATTTTATTATAAAAATTTAGTTGCCTCGTGTGGGATTTGCACATTTAGCCGGCTTGTCGTGTTTGTCAAAACATCTGTATTTGATACAATTCAAATAGGCAGAACTCGACACCTTTGGTTGCTCAGTTGGTAGAGAGGTTTGTCCGGAAAACAAGAGGGCGTGCTTTCAAATCCCACACGAGGAGAAAGAAGAAATTTTTGTTTAATAAAATTTGTCTTGGCAGGAAACGTTAATCATTTGATGATTTCCACACTGTGAATTCCAATGTAAAAAAATAAAGTACGATGAGCCAGACAGCAAAGAGAAGCGGTGTTAATGACCTTAATGGGAAAACAAAGCATTGGTTTTCCAACAAATTTCATATCTGTTTGTATAATGTAACTGGGAACAGAAAATCAATCAATTTTATAGCACCTCACTTTTAGGAACAACGAATGACGTCATTAAGACGTCACAAAAAGTACGTACACCGTTTCAAACCAGAAATAACCATTAATCGAAGTTTTGTCCACGTCAGTCTGTTAGTTGGGTTGCTTGGTTTGGTTTATTTGCCTTGTCAAATTATTCTGCCATCACTCTGTATTAGCTTATGCCTTATAAATTGATATACTTCATTTACTATAGCAGACGAGGTACGTCATTACTTGCAAATTCGGGCCATGCAATACTATATTATTAAAATAACCAACTAACATATAACTTATTCATGTTCAATTAAAGATACTGTGTTGGTGCTTACTGCTTTTTAAATTGCATGCTTGTCACATCTTTCCAATGTATTCCCACCAATTTAGTTATAGCTGTCAACTGTCAAAGGGTTATATTCTGCATTTGCAGTAAAGTGTGGGAATTTGCGTTTATACTTGGTCTTTATTTATTTAAAATAAGTAGTTATTACAACTAAACCATACCGAAAACCATTGTGTAAAACAGTCGAAGGAGTTAATAGTTTCGTTAATTGTGTATTTCGACGCAGAACGCGAGAACAACGGGCCATTACTCTCGTTAACTTTCGTGCGAGGAGTATAAAATCCGTATATGTTTAATGTCATATTCTTTGCAGCATTTCGTTTTTAGATAGTAACGAGTGTTCTAAACATTCATGTTACAAACACAAGCAAAATTTCATCCATGAGTAAACATGGAATTACATCCACTAACCCAAAACGAAAATGCATGCGAAATAAATGTTGCAAAAATTGATTATTCTACTCATTGTCAAAGTGCTATTGGAAACACAATTTATGACATGTACGAAACAGGAGTATATATTAAATATTGTTACAGAAGTGGTTCTTTCACATACATTTTCAGACTAATATAACGCATTAAACATTTTGAACAGTGCTCTTAAAGAAAAAGACATTTCTATGGTTGAAACACATTGTTGTGGTAGATATTATTTGTTCTCAAAGAAAAGGGAGTTTGTTACGAAACGATGGATGAAATATGGCAGATCGGAGGATGCATACACTTGTATAAAGCAGATTGAATTAAATTAGTCTGTAAATTTGACGTATTTGGTGTGTAACATATTGGAAAGGAAATTCAGAAGTAGTAAATCAGAGAGATTGGTTTGGATAGAGAAGAAACTTGCATACTAATCGTTACTGTGAATACTTTAAGCTTTAAACTTTTACTTTAATAAATTTATTATACTCACTTGTGCTTTTTTGTTATTTTTTTCCACTGCTATCCTGATTAACATACTTTAAATTCTGATTTTCAAAAAGAATCATCACTAATATTAACGGTAAATGTTATTTTTAAGAGTTTGTTTATTCACCTGTCAAGTGTTTGACAGTTAAATAACGATTTGTTTACGTTTTGACGAACAGAAAATTTGCAACACGGTCGTGACGTCATAGCAAACTGACTCACGTAGTACCTCGTCTGTTATAGTAAATGAACTATAAAAATAGCTTTGATATCCCTCTTTCTTCAGGCTTTCAGCGATTAATTGATTAGCAAACATTTGTACCTCAAAACCTTGCCGGAAAATAACCCTTTCCTTTTGTCAACTTACTCTTTATTCTCTTCCCGTTTCGGGTTTGAGGACACGCGCATGTAGAAGTCCTGGAAAACTATTCGCACCCTCTCCCTACCCCTCCCCTCGAACTCATAGCGGCAGGTCGTCCTCGCAGGATACGGGCCCGGGTAGTTAGGGCTGGAGATGCTGCCGTTCTTGGACGTATCGCTTCCGAGGACTAAATCACAGCTAGAGCCTGAAAGAATAATCGAGTCGTACGGGAAAAGAGATAATATTACTACTGGGCCGATATACCTGACCGGAATAGCCGGCCCGGTATGATATCGATTGAGAAAGGAAACTCCTATAAAACTTCTCTCGCAAGGTAGGGTACATAAAAAAGAAGAAGAAGAAAGTAGGGAACTAAAGGAAGGAGATACTGAATACGGAGAAGTAACTCGAAGTTGGAGTTCTTTTATTTGCTCGGAGTCCAGGTGTGAGAATATTGGTGGCGGTGGTGATGTAGTAAATTCGTAGCAGGAGTGGTGGGGGGATGGAACTGAGGCGGAGGGATGAGATAAATAGCCCTTTCCGGGATACTTACGGGTTTCGCTGACGCTAGCTC